>OZ010586.1:25351867-25503733 GCA_963932145.1 Acanthosepion lycidas | reverse complement strand
AGAACAAGGTCCGGACTAATGACAGTCTGGCATACGGGAGTGGAAGCACAGAGAGTCGGTAAAGGAGGATCGGATATATGTGTGAAACACATACCTCCGCCCTTCCATTCAGGGAAAGTCTCCTCCGAGACCACAGATTAACCGCGATCTCAGCCTTCCCTTGCACCTCCGACCAATTCATTTCCAACTGGAGATCAGGACCGAACCAGACGCCGAGTATCTTGATCGGCCCATCCGTCCAGAGGAAAGGTCCGGGAAGAGAAACTCCCTTCCACGCACCCAACCGCAAGCCCACAGACTTATCGCGGTTGATCTTGGCCCCTGTAACCATCTCATACCCACTGATCTCTTTGCTGACTTCGTCAATCTCGGCTCTGCTCGACACAAGAACCGAAACGTCGTCAGCATAGGCATAGCTGAGGTGGAAGCCCCAGGCAGAGAAATTCCGCGCAGGACCGGATTCGCCTTTAACTTGCGAAGGAAAAGCTCCAACGCAAGAACGTAAAGCAGAGGCGAGAGCGGACAACTTTGACGAATGGAGCGAGACAATACGAAAGGCTTCGATCTTACCCCATTCACTTCCACCAGCGCACCGGGGGTCGCATACAAAAGTCGGATCCAGGAGCGAAAGTCGGCTCCGAAACCGGCCGCCGAAAGGACAGCCTCCAGAAATCAATGGTCAACCCTATCGAAGGCCTTAGACTGATCTAAATTGATCGGCGCGGCTTCACTGTCGACTTGTTCTAAGATCAAGCGTACCATGTGAAGGTTATCCCGAATAGTCACAGATTTCACAGCCCGATCGACTATCTTCTAAAGCAGTTTGCGCCGCTAATCTATCTAGATTGAGTCGACGACTAAAATCGGCAGCAAACCTTCGAATTTTAGATTTTAAATTGCCCCACCAGGCATTTCCCACAACCGCTCCCGTCAATTCCCTTTGGATCGTTAGTAACAGCTGGTCCCGGAAACCCTGATCACCAAATGGTGAACAGTTCAATTTCCAGTAACCAGCCAACTTAACCTTAGGCTTATCTAAGTTTACACGGACCCGGACAAGCCTATGATCCGTATAAACTATGTAATGGAAACTTGGACACCCTAAGAGCCCTACATCGACTCTCCTAACTAAGACTCGGTCCAGGTAGCTCGCAAGCGTCCCAGGAGCCGAGTTGCCACTAGTTGTCCAAGTCCATGCTACCTCCCGAGGGTGTTCATTCCGGAACTTATCGACAAGATCAAACCTATCGATAAAGTCCCGAAATGGTTTCACATCCGGGTTGTTAGTACCTTGTTTATGCCCTATACGATCTATATCGGGGTCAAGGACGGCATTCCAATCCCCCGCTAAAACTACCCGACGAGACGTCGTCAAGAACGGCGCGATCTGCCGAAACAAAGCAGGCCGCTCGGAATGGATATTGGGCGCATAAACCCCAATGAGACGTAGAACCTTATCCTTTATGGTAACATCCAGCACGCAAAGTCTGCCCGCCGGATCCGCGAAGACAAGGATACAAGCAGCCTTCAAAGACTTGCTCACTAGCCAAGAGACACCCCTCGAACGACCATCAAAACAGGCTGAATAAAGGGCGAACCCCTTAGACGGTATGTCCTCACGATCATGAGAAGAAAACCGGGTCTCTTGTATACAACATACATTCACCCCGAGGCGCTGAAGGTCACGAGTGAGCCTCGCCCTGCGAGACTCAGACCTCAGGCCCCGGACATTTAAACTGGCTAACCAGAGAGCCATTGTGAAGCCGATTAGGGTTGTCCTTCAGTATAGAACATGGCTGGGGTGAGGACACCGACAGCTTGTCCCATCGAACCAGATATCATTTCATTATCAAGTGTATCATCCTGGGACAAGCCACCGATGTCCGCAGGATAGGTTAGTTTAAGGGCTCTATAAAGGGACGGGTGAACAAAAAGAGGGACCCTCCCTTTACACTGCTTGGATTCGTCTAGATTTTCTTCAAGACGGACGGCAGCTGGGGGCACCACTTTCAAGGAGGCCTTTGCCTCCTCTATCATGCCCCAAATCTCCCGCGTACCCGGGCCAGTTCTGACTACAGTCAGCAGAGATCGGGCCTTCGTGAAATTTTCCGGCACTTCTACATCAACGCCATTGATGTGCCGGAAATTCCATAGGATTTTTAATGGCTTCGGATTTTTCGTTTGCCCGAAGACCCTTTCTGCCTGTTCCCGGGTTACGCGGCAGACGTCTTCCCCTGGGAGGTATGGTGGTTTGATTTTCTTTTTCTTTGTTGCAGCTTGTGATTCCGGGCTTCTAACCCTTTTCTTATTTGGAGACTGAATGGGAGTTGCAATGGGAGTTGTAATAGGTGTAGAGGAGGGTGTCATGCCCGAAGGCGTCCTCACAGGAGAAGGTTTTGAAGCTAGAGTTTTTGACGGAGAATTTGACAGCGATTTCGGAGGTGGTGGTTTTGTGAAAGTGTCTTTTTTTGATGAATGGGAAGACGGGGCAGAGGATAGGGAGCCCGGTGCCCCCAGCGATTTTCGACTTTTACCCCGCTTAGCCTCCAATTTATCCTTTAATTTTTTCAGATCTAAAATTTTTTCCCAGCTGGGCTAGTTTAGTTTCTGGGCTGCTGTAGCTGTTTTGGCATAAGACGCCGAGGCGTCGCCCTCAGAGCTGGTAGAGGGAATGGGGCTGTAGGTGACATTATCCCCGGGGTCATGTTGGGACTGAGGAACCGCTGTTTGGGTTTTCCCCTTGCCCCTAACTACGAGGCGCCATTCCCCCTCCTCCTTCTCCTTAACCACACTTGTGGCAGGCGTTGGTGTCGGGGGTAATGTGGGTCTGGGCCCAACCGGGGGATTTTCCTCACCGGTCCGCCTCGCAGCTAGGCCCATTACAGTCGCAGCAGATTTTAACTTCTCGGCCAAGGGGGGGATTTTGGTCGCCAGCGACCGGAACTCCAGGGGCCTTCTTTCCTGGGCAGGAGGAGGAAAGGTGACCAGTCTCTCCACACCTCCAGCAAGTTGGTCTTCTACCGGTCACTATGACCGGCATTTTCCGGTCGCCATACTCCAAACAGTTGGGGACGGACTTGAAGGCCTTCTGGTCGAGCATAATATCAAAAGTCCATCCCCCGTTCAAATTGTCGGAGAGAGTCCCTAAAATTTGGCCGAACTGCATAAAAAATGCAGCCAGAAGCTCTCCCGAAATTTGAGGAGGAACCTCGAACACGGCCACCCTGGTCCGCCTTCTGCCTTCATATTCCGTTCTTAAAATGAAATCTTTTGTAATTAATTCTTTTTTTGCCATGGCTAGGCAATCTTCTGGGGTGGGTAGCAGAATGTCCCACATGAAGAACCCTGTACCCTTAATTACTCTTTGGGGTTTTATCCCCAGGGACAAAAGTGATTTAATCACGGTGTCTTTTGTGGAGCGACAAATCTTTTTGGTTTTCTTATCGACCACAAAAACGGTCACCATTCTTTTTGCGAACACGTCAAGTTCCTGGACAATATCGACGAACCCATCTTTATTAACAAGATGGGCGTACCCCTTCGCCTTATCCAAGAAATCCGCCATGTTCAGAATACAACTTGGTGGGGACTTCCAGCATGAGGGCAATTCCTCGGCCGTCTTCTTTTGTGCCTCCTTTGGCACCACGTCAATCTTTCTAGTTTCTCTTTTCTTGGAGCTACTAGGCCGTTCTACATTTGGGCTATCATCTGGCCGCTTTTTCGCTGGTTTATCAGGCGGGTCGGCTTTAGCAGCCTACCCAAAAAGTTCCTTTTTGACATCTGACCGACTGGCACCGTCGGCCATGTTGAAATGAAAAGTGGAGACTACCACCTGCGGGTCTTTGAATGTATCCTCAGATTTAGGGAAAGGAGTATGGGGAAGGTAGAAAAAAAAAGAAATTAAACAAATAAGGAAAACCTGGATGTACCAGTAAATTAAAAGAAACAAGGACAATGAACTTTTTTTTAAAAATAAATGTAAAGGGAAAATTAAAAGAACAATAAAAGACAAACTATATTAACAAAAATTAGACAGAAAATAAATTTAAAAAATGGCGCCCAAAGGCAGCCGAAAATAAAAACAAAAACAGAAACTCCTTTCTTTTTTTTTTTCCAAAAATTCAAAAATAAATGCACAAAAAAGAAAAAGAAAAGAAAAAGTCTGGTTTAAAACCAGAGGAAAAAAAAAAAAAAAAAGGTTTCACCCTGTTCACCCTGACGATCCGTGTAGGTGAAACATAGGTAGATTTACCTGGCTCTAACTTTATATTAGGTTTGCTCTACTTAGTGTATTGAGCACTTTACGTAGTTACTTTTACTGATTTTGGAGTTTTTTTCTTTGGACTGAACTTCAATTCTGGACGATTGTTTTAGCCTCAATTTCATCTTCTTAGTATTTTTTTTTTTTAATCCATCATTTTTCCTTGGGTATTGGTTTGTTTAATTACAAGCCAAATCACACCGGATCAGGCGGTGTTTTTTTTTTTGTTTTTTTTTTCTCCTTACAAAGACAGAACCCAAGTGGAGACTACATTTTCTTGAATGAAAAACTGGCAGACAATTTACACTAAGCGTTTATACAAACACAAAAATCGATTAACTATATACTTATTAAATCTGACATATTTTATTATTTCAAACGATATTGTTAGAGGATACCCACATTTGAGTAGACGCTCCGTTTAGTTTAGACAATATTTATTTCGTCTAGCATGCCTCTGTTGTCGGCGGGAGTGCTTACTTTTTGGAAATTGTGGTCTTTGTATGCTAAGATACATTGATAACATCTTAATATATCGTCATATACAGACTACTATCTAATTCTACATGTAACCTAGAATACGTACATGAAAGCGGGAAATATATTGAAAAAGACTTTTAAAGTCCTTCATCGCCCACATCATCTCATCGTCAACGCCAGAAAACGAACATACAAAGTTCACAAATTTCAAAAACTAGACAACATCAACACTTCCTACAATCAAAAACAAAAAATTCATAATCATAACTTCTAATACTATAATCAAAATTTGAAAACTAGCCACCTCAGGACCGTAACAGGTAGCGTTGTTCTCTTATGCAAATAAGCCTGCTGCATAAAAATGGCAGTAGGCGTACGCACGCGCGACCGACTCTCAGAGAATGGTTCGACACGCGAGGCAGCGAATTCGTTTTGCTCCTGGTAAGTCACTGTCACGTCTATTACAGATCGCAACACACAAATAAAACAGTCCATAACTTTGATCTTATGTCACCCAAATTAGAAACGAGCATAATTCATTACATAGGAAATAATTAGGAGTTCCGATATATATTAATAAATAATATTTTGATATCTACAAACATAGGTCAAACGGAGTTCATTACATCATCAATTTTTATAAAATCCGTATTAAAAGAATCTAAGATATGTTTATCTACAACCACAACTTAAATTATTTTACTCTCACTCAAAACATTCTCCAAATCCACATACGGACAACCACCAAGCTGATGAAAATGCCTATCTTACGTTAAAACGCAAGCTCAACAATTCTCATCAAATTATTGTCTAATTTGAGTATCTTTGTTCTTCCGCTTTAGAAGCGTCTCTATTGAGTGATATGCATATCACTGTCCATGCTGTTATCTCTAAACTGGATGCCTACAAAGCATATGGACTTGATTGTATCCATGCAATAGTAATTAAGAAATGTGCTCCTGAACTACTTTTAACTTCTACAACAAATGCTTTGTTGCTTCTGGCTTTCCTACTTATTGGAAATCCTTTCCTGTAGACCCAATTTTTAAGAACTCAGGCGAACTATGATCATTCTAACTAATGGCTTCTACCTCTTTGGCAAATTACTAGAGGCTCATCTCACAGGATTTGCTTTCAGATAAGCAATGTGGCTTTTGCTTCTCTAAGTCAATTGCTGATGTATTTACGATTATCGCTAAAAAAAAAAAAAAAAAAAAAAAAAAAAGTCTATCAAGCTTAAGATAAGAATAGTGAATCTCGGGCTTCTTTGGATATCTTGAATCACAGGGTTTGGCATGCTGGTCTTAACATGTTGGAAGTTTATGGTATTTCTGGACGGCTGATCGGATTCAGTCTTTATTAAATCGCAAAATGAAAGTTGTCTTGAACGGCCACTCTTCTGGATCTTTTATGTTTTTATTTAGTTATCCCCATGAGTTCTATCCTTGGATCTACGCTGTTTCTAATTTATATCAACGACCTTCCTGATGTCATCAGTTCTCAACTCGTTATCTATGCTGATAATACAACTATTTACTCCTGTCTTAACAGTGAGTCTGATCGATTCGATGAGATCAAATTGGCAACGAATTTAAAAAAAAAAAAAAAAAAAAAAAAAAAAAAAAATGTCCTACAGTTTGTTAACTAGGGCAAAGAATTACTTCTTAATTTTAACGCCTCCCAAATGAAAGTGTTCTTTAATCGTCTGAGATAACCCTTTTTGCCTTACAGCAACATGGCTGATGCTAACCTCTAGGAGGGAGATACATTGCCCCCTTTTCGAGCTAACATTTTCCGACATGGCTGCAAAGATTATGTTGCTGCTACGAAAAGTGGTTCAGTCTATCGTGATAGATAATTCACCTCCCCCAAATCTCTTACATACTTATAAGTCTACCATTCGTCCATGCATTGAATATTACTGCCATATCTAGTCTTGGGCTATGTTTTTAGAGATTCTTGATAAAATACATACAAGAATCTGTTATGAAATGTTACCGGTTCTGACCTGGCATCTCAGCTTCAGTCACTTTTCCACCGTCGTAACGTAGCTTCCAGGTGTCTTTTTTAATAGAATACTTTCAAGGTTATTGTTCTAATGAAATTTCTTCTATGGTACCGAAACTCCGAATTTAAGCGCAGTACTAGATTGGTGGCGTTTTACAGTTGAAATGGCTAGATGTAACCGCAAGATTTATGCTAACACTTTCTTCACTCACACTTGTCGCTTGTGAAACACTTCTCGATTGCTTTCCAGTCAAGTTTTATCTTAAAAAATATAAATGCAATGTCAATTTTTCTTCCGTCTTCTTACTTCTTGTTTTTTCTTACTGTTCCTTAATAATTTTTCTCATTCTTTCACGCTATTACCCACTGTGTCTTAATGGCATTATTGCCATACTTCAAGTAGATTTTTTTTAAATACAGAGCTAGGAAGGAAAAGAAATGGATTAATAACTTTCCCAAAAGCATTAGTGCGAATTGAAAGCATCAGAAAAAGAACTTCAGCTTACCCTTTCCGCACCGACTGTCGGTACACACACTCCACATGCTTGTGTAGATACATTATTCGAACCGTTATCCTCATCTTCATTGCCATATTCACAACGTTTCGGCCATTGTATGCTCCGGCGTTCTTCAGGTGATTGGAATTTCGAACCGTACCCAAAGGGTTGTGTTCAACATCAGGCCATAACAGTAGTGAACCAAAACCTTGGAGAGTTGAGTTAAAGGGAAATAACCGAAACACCCGGAAGAGGCATGGCACATGGAACTAGAACAATCTGCCCCGGTGGACGAAATAAAGGGTTCGGTTCGAAATTCCAATCACCTGAAGGCCGGAGCGTACTACAGCCGAAACGGTGTCAATGTGGCAATGAAGAGGAGAATGAAAGTCCGAATAATGTAAATAATGTAAGTAATCATAATACCTCATCTCAGAGATATAGACAGATATTAAATTAGTTCTACTATATACACAATCAGATCTTATTATGCAAGTCAATATTTTCACAATCAAATTGGCATTAATCCACTGACGGTAGTAAAATTTTCAGAATATATTTATGAAATATACAGAGTAGGGTGGTGGTTTTATATCAAACATAACATTGGATAATATTTACATGTACAGAATTCAACTACACGCTTTCAAGGGCAAAACTAACCATTTCGTGCTACTGCAAATAACACTACCAAAATCCTTGAACATGGCTGAGAGATTATTCGAGAGTGGCTAGAACGAACAATCATTTCGACAATTTCTACGTTTACTATAACAAAGACAGAAATTTTGCCTGTACACAAAAGTAATACAAATGTACCTTGGTAGTCATTTCATACATCTTTTTGTCCGACTTTTTAGCATGGCTCTGAAATCTTTACACGCTACATATTTTTAATATTGAACTACGCCACCCATAAACCCGTTCACTTTCTTTTAAAATATCAAATGATGAACAATATTATCAATTTTATTATTAATTACACGTTTTAATTTGTATTTAAAGACAAGAAAAGAAGATTTATTGTTCCAGTGGGCATTATAGTTAACACTAGCAATAGAACGCGTCTTCGACCGGGTCTTTCATCACTGGGAATTTCTGCAGTTCACTTGGAGCAGTTTAAGTTCAAAGTCAGCACACACGAGAAAAAAAAAATATTATTAACAACATTTGAGTGCAATTGAAATACATCCCCAAATGAAGGGTTAACAATTTGAATCGCGGGGGGTCTGAAAAGGCAAATAATTGTAATAATTTAAAGTATTTTTTTTATTAAAGTTTTTATGAAAGATATATATCTAAAAACAGACAGTAAGTATTAAAACTTTACTGAGAGTTATAATGGGCAGGAAGTAATGGAGAGCCATTATCGCCAACAATTTGGACTCAAAACCGGCACTGAAGAATTACCTATCAAACAAAAAACTCATCGAAATCGGATGAAAACCGTGGAAATGCATAAACAACATCAGATCACACACATACATTTTGAGAATTGTAGATTACGTGAAAATTTGGAGTAATAGTTATAAACAGGTGTAATTTTTTTTTTTTTCAAAATAAGCATATTTTTTAATTATTAGTGAATAATATGTAAAAAAAGAAAAAAAAAAAAAGAAAATGCCCTGCCTGAAAATGAAAAGCTTAAAAACGCCTTAATACAATATATATCAGGATTTAAAGTATGACAAATTTTACGTTATCAATGTTTTATTAGGTTGGTGCAAAAATAATGACGTAATAATGTCGTTTTTTCACGTTAAAAAATACGTCAAAAAACGACATTATTATGTCATTATTTTTGCACCAACCTAATACTTTATATTAACAGTGAAATTTCTTCTATAAAATGTACTTCGAATACAAAATTAAAACCAGTGTAGTCTTTTTCAAAATCTTCCTCGTATTTAATTCAAAATACGTAACGGCAGCCAACCAGCGTGCATCTATTCAGTTACCATCAAGGCATGCGACACAGCCTCTTCACATTTCAAGCAGTCGGTTATAAAAAAAAAAAAAAAAAAAAAAAATAATGTAGTTTTGTAAATTGTATTATAATTACTACACTGGCGTTCAAGGTACAATATGCTCCTAAATTGGTTGGGGTATTGTATTCTGGTTTTAGTATTATATATTTGGAAGCAAAAGGTTTTAATGGAAACTGTACACTTTTTCAGAAAATACATTTTATGTTATTCTTTAACCGATTCATATATTCAAATAAAATTACAAAAAATAAACCCTACAAAACTAATTTGTGTATAAACTAATACTACTAAGATTAAGAAAATTAAGATCATTACAGTTCTCTGTAAGATCTATAGTATGCTGTAGGTTGTAATGTACTGTGCCTATTTAATGAGACACAAAATGTTTTCGGTCAGCTGTCATTTTTTTTTTCGTTTAAATACCACAGGTTCATCAGCTTGCTACGGTCCCCTTGGTTGTTTTAGTACGAATGGCTTCTTCAGTATTCGGCGACCAATCAACTTGCTCCCAGCATCACGTGAATCAGTTAATACACAATTCCGTTTGTACACAAGAGAGAATAAAGACGTCGACCATGTTATCAGAGTCGATTATCCAGTTACCTACGATCTTTCTCACTTCAACCCCAATAAATCGACAAAATTTATAGTCCACGGATTTACAGATAACGGGTTTAAACCGTGGGTGATTGTAAGTGTTTCTTTTGAAAAAAAATCCAGTCTTAAAAATAAATAAAATTCATTTTGATTATCATCCTTAACACTATTTACATTATTCGGACTATTGTCATCATCTTTGTCGCCATATGTTACAACGTTTTCGGCCGTTGTACGCCCGGCCTTCTTCAGGTGGTTGGAATGTCAAGCTGAACCCTTTATTTCGCTCACTGGGGTGAAAGTTCCACGTCTAATGGATGCTAGTTATCAGTTATCTCCTGCTTAATTCGCTCTCAAAGTTCTCCACCGCCTTAAACCTTAATTAGACATGGCACGTAGAACTAGAACAGTCTACCCCAGTCAGCGAAATAAAGGGTTCAGTTCGACATTCCAACAACCTGAAGAAGGCCGGAGCGTACAACGGCCGAAAACGTAATATATGGCGACAAAGATGAGGACAATAGTCCATATAATGTAAATAGTGTACATAATACTTCATTTCAGAAATATAGACAGATACTGAAGGATCAGTACGGACCCGATACACCGAAAATATTAAGAATTTCGTTTTTTGAGCGGAATATTCATTTTTTTTAATGACTTAAGTTACAGAATTGCAAATCTGATTTCCTTCTCGTAACAATTCGGTCAGTTGTTATAAAATGCATAATGGCTAGACCAGGGCAGGTGTGTACCACCCCTTAACCTCTGTGGGCAGTGCTTGGTGACCCTCGATTACTTTTTTTCTATCTACATTTATATACATTGCAAATTAAACTAAGCACAACCGACTATTAAAGGATGAAAAATTTTCGGAATTTGACGTTATTCTGGAGTTTTTTTATCGAAACCCATGAATTTATTTTTGCTCATGCTAAGTCTTGAAAAAACACGGTATAAAATTCACCGTTTTTATCCATAGTTTTGAATGTATTCAAATTATTCAACTTTTTAACAATAAAAATTAATTTTGGAGCCGTCATGTTGGCTTTGCTCGTTATTGTTGTAGGTATACTCTCCTGAAGGTTATTTGGTAGTAAATGATGTGTAGGTTTTATGTTAGTGAAATCCTTACGAACTGTTACCGGTCAAGGAGTTTAGCAGTTTTAAAGTTGATTAATTTTTTTTTTTTTTTTTTTAAGTGAGAATGTCGAAAACTGATCAAACTGGTGACTCACTATGAAAACGCAAAGTGATGTCAAAATTATCGGCGAGTAGCTACATTTTCAATAAATATTAGTGAGCTAACGCAACTTGGATTTTTAAAATACAAAGCAAAACGTGTGTAACACTATGTCAGTAACGCCCGATAAAAATACGAGCGTAAATCTCGAATACTTAAGGTTTATTCATTTCTGGATTCCGTTAAATTAACGGAAGCCGTAGAGCGTATGTGGTTTTATGGCGACTTTCGTGTGTGTGAGTGAGAGTGAGAGTGAGAGAGAGAGTGAGAGAGAGAGTGAGAGTGAGAGAGAGAGTGAGAGAGAGAGTGAGAGAGAGTGAGTGAGAGAGAGATAATGAGAGAAAGAGATAGTGAGAGAAAGATAATGAGAGAAAGAGATAGTGAGAGAAAGAGATAATGAGAGAAAGAGATAGTGAGAGAAAGAGATAATGAGAGAAAGAGATAATGAGAGAAAGAGATAATGAGAGAAAGAGATAATGAGAGAAAGAGATAATGAGAGAAAGAGATAGTGAGAGAGCGGTAGAGTTTCGATCTCTGCCTGAAGCAACAGTATGTCTAGCCACACTGATGAGCTGTGATACAGCGAAACAATCTGTGGATAACACACTCAAGTTCAGCTGGATTATCTTCCTGCTTTATGTAGTCGGCGCCGCCTTTGACATACTTTGAGACCCAATTCTGCACTTGATAGCTATGAGGTTACCTTCTAAGTCAACTCACATAGCTTGTTATGTGGCAGCGAATACAATGCATATTAAGGTATATATTAGGGGAAACCCAATGAATATTGGAATCAGCACAGGCTGACCCAGATTAATATTAAATTGGATTCGGAACTCTGCTCCTTCCAGGCATGAATCATATACTACGTTAGTCTTAATTTGACTGTGGAACAAAAAATACCAAACGTCGGACAGAAGTTTACAATTTATACTATAAATTATAACGACTGATTTTTTTTTTTTTTTTTTTTTTTTTTTTTACACACTTTATCCATTTTTCCCCCCCAGAGAATGAAAGACGAATTTTTAAAATATGCAGACTTAAACGTCTTTGCTGTGGACTGGGGCAGTGGATCTCGACCACCATACGCACAAGCTACTGCAAACACACGTCTTGTCGGAGCTGAAATCGCGTATATGATAAAGTTTTTGCAGGTAAGTTAACACTTCTTTAATAATGGCAGAAAATTTTCGCATCTTTGAAAATCATGTTACATTTTTGTTTATTATTATTCTATCATCTTTTGTGTCGTGTCCCTTCAGAATGTGGGAGATTATGGCTCTCCACAACTTCCAGAACAGTCTAAACCCGTAGATTAAACACAAGGTTCAGCTCGAAATTCCATACACGACCGAAACGTTGTGATTACAAATATGAAGACAATAGTCCGCATGTAAATAATATAAACTCCTCATCCCAATAATTCAAACAGAAATAATTTACAATAGATCAGTATTGACAGTTAGGTCTCATTTTACAATTGAAATTGTTAGATATAACTATAACATGTAACTTTCTTCTCTCATATTTCTCATTTGTGGAACTCTTGTTTCCCAGTCAAACGTGTAAATGTAATGCCAATAGTCATCTTCCGACTACCTTAATTTCTGTTCTTTTATTTGCCTCTCAATATTCTTTTTCTCAGATTCTTTTACACTCGGTAACCCCTTGTGTCTTAGTGACTTTATCACCTTGCTTGTGGGGGAAATGATAAAGTCAGTCAGTGCCATGCGTGATACGTGATCTTTCGATACATGACTGACAAGGCAGATATTTTCTCGTAAGTAGGTTGCCATTTCTTTGTGCGGTAGATCATCCAAGGCTATAGAACCCGGTCTGTCCTACTATTTACCCACAGTTGAAGGGAGAAGAGGATTCATACTTTTCCCAAGGGTATTATTAACAGGTAAGTGAATGTAATGGAATTCGAAGTCGGCTCTCCGATTCCTCAATCCGAGCCGCTATCTATTACAATGATAAAAGAAAAAGAAAGAACTAATTTAAAGAAAGAGTATAAAGTTTTTCTCTTTTGAGTGTCTAATAAAATTTAAGCTGGATAGAGAGAAATTGATTGTGAAACCAAGACTTACAGGTGATAAAGTTAAAAAATGTACTTTGTAAGGGACAGTAATTTTCACCGGCCGCCGACCTTATTTTTATTTAGGTCTGCCGACTCGTACAACTTTGCTGTTATTAGCTGGTTTTCATATGTATGCCTTTAAATTTATTTTTGCGTTTATTACTGTAGTCTGCTCTTTAACGTTGTTCATATTTTCGAGCAGTTCACCTTTCTCGTCATTTAATTCACAGCCTAGCAGTGAAGGGGGAATAAGCAATGTTGACATTTTTAATATATTTTGAAAAATCTATCAAAATATATTATAGTAGGTCGTATATAAAATAAACAATTACCAAAAACCTATCCAAAAGTTTTAATTACATTTTCGTTAATAACTATTTTCACTGTACGGACTGTTCACGTGTCATACCTTTTTTGGATATCTCAGTTTCAATTATTTCCCTTTAGTAACTCAACTTTCCAAGTGTTTGTTCACCTCTGCTGTGACCAGATACTGAACTAACAATTTTTTGGGTCAAGTCACTGGATTAATTCAACGAACAATTTTATCCAATGTGTCCTTGACCTGAAATTGAGATATCTAGAAAAGGCATGGCACGTGGAACTAGAACAATCTACCTCGGTGAACGAAATAAAAGGTTCGATTTGAAATTTCAACATATATCATCCGAAGAAGGCCGAAACCTCGTGAATATGACAATAAAGATGAGGACAACCGTCTGAACAAGGTAAATAGCGTAAATAGTTACAATACAGCGAAGAAATATAGACAGTATGGAATCCTCCACATTTGCCTGTCACCCCTCACGGGAAAATGCACTTCCCCAAATAAACCTTTAACCAATCATCACTTTACTTTTCCAAACTCAATCCCCCATTGGTTAAAAGGACATTAACATGTAGCAAAGTTGAGACAAACCTTTTTCCCGCGCAGGTCTCTGGAGCCTATTTGGAAACTCGAAAATCTATAAAAGGAATCGCTCGACTTAATTCAAGTCAGTCAGACACCGAGTTTCGAGAGATACCAGCAGACACCACGGGTGCAAACACACTGGCTCAATAACCACTACCAACCTCTCAACAACTCAACACAACTATTGCCGCGTGAAGAAACTTAACTTACAATTTTCTAAAAGTGACATTATCACTACAAAACAGTAATTGTACATTCAATCAACTTTAGCCTATCAGTTAAAAGCGAACAAGTCTACATAACTTAAATCAACACTAGCAGTTGTCACACACATACACACTATCACTTGAACTTACACAATTGGCAATTTTCCTTGCAGATATCAAACTATTTTAATTCCACAAACTTAAACTATCAACCTTTACTCCCTAAATTTCTGCATGGACAATCTTTGTAACCTTATCTCACTTGCCACATTTAACAAGCAACTTATCACTTTGTGTATGTTATATATATATATATATATATATATATATATATTCATGTTATTGTTGAAATCTCTAATGACGTTGTTTTCAGTAATTTCTTGAAGTTGAATTGTCTATTTATTTTTGTTTAGTTTATTTGTCGTGGATAAATGTATTACGATCACGCACATTCTTGGCCTTCACAAAAATCACCTTCTGATACATCTTACTCAGCATAGATTCCGCAACAACAGATATCGTTAATAGCATTTTACAGCTAAAAACTGATCATTCAAAACAAAAAATATATAGCGCAGCACAGTGAAAGAAAAGAACTCAGCACGGGTAATGCCGGGTATGATTACTCGTAAGACAAAGAGAATCAAATGAGATCATTAGAATCAAATGGAACCAAAATCAGAGAAAGGTAAGGGGGAGGTAAATACGAAGAACAGATGAAGTAAGTATGATGAGATGATTGATTTGATGATGAAAGCAGATAAATGCAGCAGACTTACTTTAATCATCGATCTTGTCCGATAATTTACACTTGGCTCATTCTATTTTTCAGAAAAAAGGACTTAAACCAGAAGATGTACACATAATTGGACACAGTTTGGGCTCTCATACAGCCGGTTATGCAGGAAGTGCTACTAAAAATCTAGGCCGGATTACAGGTCAGGACAAAGATCTTAGTCATTTTATTTTTAAAGACAGATTTTGGTGTGTGCGCACGCGCGTACTAAAATGTAAAACTAAATTGGAATGATTTCGTGGAAGATTAGATTTTTTTTCCACAACATTCCTTGTTTTAATTGTTGAATGTTGTTTTATTTTTTTTTTTAAGAATTGTGATATTACAATCATTACGTTGCTCATGTAGTCGTTAAATTATATACAGTTCTGTGTAATATATTCAGCAACATGTGATGGCAAATATAAGAGTTATTAGACGTAATACGTTATCTAGTCAGGTGTCTTAATATATATCTCCGGATTAAGTGAATGTTTAGAATAGAATTCATATTATCCATTATAAACATATACAACCTTAGCTTCCTCTCCAAACGCACACACAGACATATATACAAGTTAATTTTTAAACTTTTTGGAAGGGTCAATTTAATTCCAAGAGTTGTACAAACTATTTTATTAACACATTGTGACACTGTAGAGGACTGTTTTATTTTTTATTCCTTTTGAAACGTCGGGGTTACCATTTGTTGGGACCCGTTAGTTGATGTCCTCTCAATTTATATTTAACGCAAAATACCACAAAATATGAAACAAGAAAACGGTTTTGTAACAACAACAATATTTATATTGATGTACACAAGAGGGGTTACTATTTTTGTTGGTGTTATGTCCCTCTGAGTGAATTAAAGTATTTTACTAATGAAATTAAAATATTTTTATCCGAGCCCCCAAAAGTTGAACCTGTTGCTCAAAATGTACACTGTTATAGAGTTGAAAGAATTATAAAGCTGAGAATATGTTGAGTAAACCTTTAGCTTTAGAAGAGTTGAATGTTCCGTAATGTTTGTAAAATTTCGTACGTACGTGTATTTGTGCGTGTGTGAATATATTTTCATAGCGTCCGACTGCACATGGTCAAGACGGGAATCCTTTTTTACAACTACCTTTTGTAGCGAGAGAAATCAAAAGGAAGAGGAAGAGAACGAACTCGTGTCTGGTATTTATAATTAATTTAATCACGTGGTAGGATCGAAAAGGCATTGACAGATTTTGGCGGAATTATTTTTTTTGTCAAGGCAAAGAAATAGGTCGATGTTATTCGGACATGATTTAAATAGTAAGTGACCAATCAGAAGTTAAGGTTTTCTGAAACTATGTATGAGGCTGGGTAAGTGCTGTGATCCACTTTTTGCACAGATTTGTACAAAATTCAACATAGATAAGAAAGTGGTAGCGGGATCCTAAAACGCGATACTGTAAGTATTGGCATAATTGGTTGGCCCGATCAGCTTTTTTTGCTATCGTTAGTAGAACTGCTTTCTTTTTTACTGTCTTTAACGATAAAAAGAAAGTAGATTACTTGAAAAACAAAACAACAATCACCACCACCAAAAATAACTACCACCGACAAAAACAAAAAATAAAAAATAAAATACCAACAAAAATAATTTTATAAAAATAATATAACCAACAAAAAACAACTTCCTCCATTACATATGTGCATACCGAAGAATAGATCGGCTGAATCTGTATGGTAATAACAATACAAAAAGGAATGCGATCAATAATCTGAACACTTCTAGAAAGAATGATTCATCTTAAAATCACGAAGTGTATCATGGCAATCAATACCGATGCGGGAAAAAAAATGAAATGTTTCATTAAATAATAAAGTTTTCATAACTGGTGTCATCGATCCCCCATATTATAGAGAGGACAATGATGTCAACATCACTCAGTGTCCAATTTTATTATTTACGTACGTTCTATGTCCGACATTGAGCACTTTTATTCATCAATATAGCATACATTAAAAAAAAAACTATATACCTCCTGACGAGTGGACGGAGCGATTACCGGAGGGTACAGATATCATCAATCAGCTAAGTGACAAACCATTTACTTGTATTAATTATATATATTACACTTGTGATCTTATTAAAAATGTGCCAAGCGTACATGTAACAAACTTTAGCATCTGACAATCGGTTCTATTAGTATAAAACTTTTAGTGTGGGTGTGTGTGTGTGTATATATATATATATATATATATGTATATATATATATATATATATATATATATATATATATATATATATATAGAGAGAGAGAGAGATTTATTGTGTATGTTTTGATGAGTGTGTACTTATTCTTGTTTCAGGTCTGGACCCTGCCGGGCCTTATTTCGAGCATACATCTTCTCGAATCCAACTTGATCCAAGTGACGCAAAATTTGTTGATAATATCCACACTGATGCCAGAAGCATTCTTCGACTAGGTACAGCATTTTCCTTTATTTTTATTTATTTATTTATTTTTTTTAACATTTCACTAGCACGCAAGGGGTTACAGAGAGCGGGAGCAAGAGTAAAGAGTTGTGAAAGAGGAAAGGATGAAGAGAAGGGGGGGGACGAGATTAAGGTATCTGGGGATGTCGATTACCCCCCTACCTGTACCTGTAACGGCATTCACCCGGGTTGGGTTGAGCCGGCTCCAATATTGGAGTTTCATGGGAATTTGGAATTCACAAGCGGTCCCCAACCCGCATGTATAGCCCATGAGATTTGACTATAGGGGTGAAGGTTTCGTGCAGAACCATCCACACTTTTTGAAGGGCCGATTACAGAGACTTGGTGCACTACGTGCCACAAGGTCCCCAAACGGCCCTCCGCAGGTTTTGAATTCAGTTTTCCTTCTCCTAGACCAGTTGCCAAGACTACAGAACCCAGTCTGTCCTGCTATTTACCCATAACTGGAGGGAGAAGAGGATTCATACCTTTCCCAAGGGTATTAGCACGTAAGTGAATGTCGCTTGCATTTGAATAGTTGGAGATTATAGCTATCAGGGAAGCAAGTAAGAGGAAGGGAGTTTCACAGACGGGAAGTGCAAGCCATGACGATATTGGAGTAGAAAAGACGGCTACATTTAACCGTTTCGACAGTGAAAGGGTGAGACTGAGATGCCGAAATAGTGGAACGTTTAAATTCATGCAGTATGAGAACTAGTGAAAATAGCCCGTCGGAGCAATTACCGTGAAAGTATTTGTAGAATAGACAGAGAGAGGCGACGGCAGATCTGTGAAAGAGCGACTGTAAACGAGATGCCAGATCAGAGGCAACCACATTGAAGTTATGTCGGATAACTTTTTAAGACTTAATAAAACGTTTTATTGACATTGCAAGAAACTTTGATCCAAGACTTCGCCTTTTAACCGGCGTAGATGGATACCTCAGCTAGTTTGAATATATTCTTGCATTCATTCGTTTTCAGGTTTTGGTATGATGCAGCCATCCGGTCATGTTGATTATTATCCAAACAGCGGTAGACATCAACCTGGCTGCAACAAAGACCCGTTCACATTCGTGAAAATAAACGGAATTGAAGGAGGTAAGAAACTTTCGAGAAATTTTAATGAAAAGTTCTTTTTTTAGTTTTAAGGATATTATTGTTCAAGTTAGGAGGAACGCTGTTCTTGAGTTAGTGAGAATGACCACATTCAGATTTTAAATTATTTGATTTTCGAGATTAATTTTTAAAGTTAATCTATTCTTTATTTTATTGTTGCGTCATTGAAAAGCGTATCCTTGCAAGACTGATTGCAAGGGTCTATTTTTATGTTGAATATTCTGTTAAAGTAGTATAAAACATAAATAAAAGCAAATTACAATGAAAATTTAACTTGGTTAAAGCGTTGTCCATGAAAGACAAGCTACCGGAATCTGGATTGCGAGTTCATATTATCAAAAGATTTTTTTTTTATTCCTAGTTCAAATTTTTGTAACTGCAGAAGAGTATTCGACAAAGAAAAACAGTATGATAAAAAAAAAAAAAAAAAGCTAAAAATGTATAACTCTTCATTTGTGAAAATCTTTGGTGCCCTTAGCAATATTATAATTGATATGGCTGTTTATTTGAATATGCTATAATTGTCGCATTTTTATGCCAGCTTATTAAGTTTATTGACATGGATATCTATTCATTTTATGAAGGAAAACGTAAATAATTTTGAACGTAAATAACTGACAACGCCAACCAAAATCTCATATCAATTCTGCGCATTTTCGTACAATGGTTGTTTTAAAAGGAGATCATATAGATAAAAAAAAACAAGCTTTGCTCCGCAGAAAATTTTATTAAAGAAAATTATATTGAGCTTATATGAAATATCAACCAAGTTTTGATATTTAAAAGCCAGATTCACCGATGCGTTGAATTTGTAATTACTATATTGTTTTATTATTATGACCATTATTTGTCGTAGTGATGGTAACGCACCAGAACAGAGGTGGAAGCCAAGTAAGTCAATTGATATAGGCTTACAATTTTGAGGTTGGGTTGAAGAGGGAGATACTCCGCTTGCTAAGAATAAAAGGAGCCTCTTGGAAAAAAAAAAAAAAAAAAAAAAAAAAAAAAAATTACTGATACTGAAAAAAAGAGCCGGGAGCGGGGAACCTTTAGCACAAAACATTTGAAAAGAAAAATTTAACACTTTTTTTTTTGTTTGTTTTTTTTTACTAATGTTCACCGTGTACAAGAACCAAGAGCCACTCAAGGTAAAGCGTTACTGTGTGGTGTCGTATGAGCATAAGGGAAAAAGTGATGTTCTTGGTGCTATGCAGGAAAAATAAGGGCTAACTCTTGACTTGGAGAGGTTAAGATTTAATTAGTGAATAAAATTTCAGTTGGAGATGTTGAGAGTAGACATTAGGAGGAATCGGAAATCCAATTCTAAACAGGAAACAAGAGACAAACCACTACTCCTGTCCAAAAGACCGTGGAGGAATGTGAAACCTGTCTGCTTCTATTGATTACAGTGAAAAATGGTCGATATTCCTCCCCGCCCCTACACCATCTAGGGTGAGTCTAGCATCAGCTTTGCACGAGGTTGGGTGGTGGAGCATCTTTCAACTGATAATTCTTTTCGCTTACGTCAGGCCCCTAAGCAAATAAAATTTTTACCAAGGATTAATAAAAACATAAGGGTTCAAAGAAGGGGGATTTTATTAGTTTCCAGTAATTAATCCATTCTTATAAGGATGAAACGACAAAGAAAATGTGTCACGTAGACGAGCAGATATACATCGTATATAACTCAATTTTTTTTTTTTTTTTTTTGTAAACCCTTTAATATTGCAATTGGAAACTGTAGGAGACATTACCAGTTGTTGAGAGATTTTATGAAAGATAGTGGACACAGGTTTCTTGAAAGAAAAAAAGTATAAAAATGAATAAATTAAAAACTACGCACTTCTGGGAGCGAATAAAATTTTTGCAACGATGAACACGAGACGGAGGGTGGGAATTTACTAAATTGCATTTATTAATCGCATTATAACGGAGAAAGCAATAATCCCTGGATTGTGTAGACTAGTGGCTAAGATTTTTACATCTAGCAGAACAAACCTGATCCAATTTGGTTCTGGTACCAGAACGATTTCCCACTCCTACCGATAGGCATGAGAGGATAGGAAAAAATATCAATTTTTATTTTTAAATTCAAGTTTCTGACTATCAGCTAGGAAACTTTTTGGCGCTGATCAAATATTGAATAGTGAATTCCTTTCACTATCGAGAAGATCATGGTAAGAATTTAATTTGAATAAAATATTGTCTATAATTGTAGAAAAAAAAAAAAAAAAAAAAAAAAAAAAACGAAACAAAACAAACACTGAAAAAGAGTACTGCCCTATTACATAATATCAGTCCTCATATATAGCAGTGAATGTTGGAAATCTTAAAAAGACGAAGCCACAGAAATGTGGTTCTACAGAAAGCTGCTGAGAATACCATGGACAGAACATGTGAGAAACAACGAATTTTACACTTATACATAAAGGAAGGGTGTTGAAATTTCTAGGGCACACAATGAGGCAAAAGGGCTTAGAGAATTTTATACTCACTGGGCAAAGGAAAACAACGCACAACCTACCTAGCGATCTTTAGTAAATGGATGGCGGAACATGGTTTACAAGAGATAACAAAGAATTTATTAAGAGCTACAAAGGACAGGAAATTGTGAAAATCCATGATAATCAACGTACTGAAGTGGGTACGGCAATAATAATATGGCGATGAAATGGAAGAACTGCATCCCGTATAACAGGATACGGAAATTTCACTGTGTATTTCCAATTTCATAGTTCAAATATATTTTAAAATAGGAGCTTATTATGAACTTTATATCAATCCGATTCAAAATAAAAATAAAACTGCAACACAGGATTGAAAGGAATGTTCTCAACCTGACCCCAGTTTCCACAGATTTTCTACGAGTAAACATAAGACTAATTTTGAGAAAATGGGTTGGGTTGACAGATTTTCAGCACATATCTTCATTTTTCGAGTTCCTCACAAGAAGACAATATTCTTTGTTAAAATACAGAAGGGGTGAATGAAACTGTGCATGTTGGGATATCTTTATTAGTGTGTGTCCGTGTGGCTTTTATGCAAGTTTGAGAGCGATATTTGCGAAGAATTCTTTATTTATAAGTCTCCTATTTGTCCATGCTTAGAATATTGTTGCCATATATTGTTTGGTGCTCCTGCTATATATATATATATATATATATATATATATATTTAAAGATCCTTGATAAAATATAAAAAAAAAAATCTACAATGTCATTGGTCCTATAAATATCCTTTTTCTAAGACATCCTGTAGCTCAGTCATTCCCAAACCTTTTGGGGGTTACTGGCCCCTTGCGTACCAAAACACAATCCTAACCCCCTCACATTTATAGTAAACCATTGAATTGAATTTATTTTTTGTACTAATATTGCATGTCAAATGAGTCTTAGTATTTCCCGTAATAATTCTTATATAAATGGTATACACTTTAAAGTGAAGGCAAGATACAACACACACACATTGTATCTGAAGTGCATGTCATAATCCAGATGTGCCACTGCTACCCTCTGGTCGCCCACTTTTTTCTAAACCACCCGCAGAAGGGGGCGGTATCATCTACTTTGAGAATCACTGCTATATATATATATATATATATATATATATATATATATGAGAGAGAGAAAAGAGGGGTGGAGACATTTGTAAATGAATTAATGCGAATTAAAGCATATCTTATTTGCCCTGCTAATATTGTCTTGATTCGTGTTCTTTTAAATGTTCTTGCTCCGTGATAAGTTTTCTTATTCTTATATTCTTTCCCTGTGTCTTAGTGGATTTGTTTCCTTGTTTAGGAGCGAAGTGATTAAAACGATACGACTATGTGAAATTACGTAAGCTTATGCCATTTGGATGCTGCGTATTGTATTGTTTCCAATGCTACATGAGATTTGTTGGTGATCAGAAGGGAAACGAGAACCATCCTATCCCTAAGGCAACCTGTAGTTATAAAGAGAAAAAAAAAATTACATATGGATTAACGCATTTGGCGGGTTTGTAGAGGACCGTGTGGGTTTGCGTGTTGTTGAATTGGAAACACGTGCTGTTTATTTCCTGCTAGAAGGCGGTTCAACTACAAGAACAATGGAGGACAAGTTGTCCAACCGAAGATGTAAAGAAAACAAACAAGACCGATATATATTAAACAACTCAATTTTACAATGAACATCGACAATAATATTTACGTGTGTGTGTTTGTGTGTGACAAAGAGTTTATATTTTGGTGAATGTTCGTACGTACGTGTATGTGTGTATAATGTTCACGGCGTCTTCCACAAATGGGAAGACTCGGATCTTCTAAGAGAGCTTACTTTGTTGTCGCTGAAATGAAGAAATTAAAAAAAAAAAAAAAAAAAAAAAAAAATAGCGAGGCGAGAAGTCGCCCAGTATTTATAGTATAGAGAGAGTGATCCCTAGTGATAATTAAGGAGGAGCTAACTCCGACAGGCTTATATTGTAAATTTAATGAAACGCAAAAGATTACACGGAAAAGACTTATTGAGGCTGGAGTTATTTTAGCTTATTTTATACTTTATACTGACTTTGGAAATTTGTCCGTTACAGCAATCAGAAGAGCATGCTTAAGATAACTTGCTTATCTATAGAAAACACATTGAGAATTTGCAATAAGACTAAGGCTCAATGTACAGATCTTCTAAACATGAAAATTCATTGTATTATTTATCCATCTGATGTTGAGGTGGGAAATGAAAATTTAGAGATTTCTTTAAGAATTTATTGAAATGACTTTCAATAATTAATCGAAGTCTATGTTCACTGTTGTAAAGCCGTATATAATAGTCAATATTCAATTAAGTAGTTATACAAAATTAATTGGAACAACTGTTTGTTCTTTTCTCGGGGAAGTCTATAGTCGCCATTCTTCACATTTTAATTAGATTACCACTACATTAACAATTGAAAGGAAATAGGTATTCTTCTATGTACCGTGTCCCTTCAAGAGATAGGAAATTGGTGAGAGCCATGATCGCCTAACTCTTGTCAACTTTCTCCTTTTTCTAACCCCCTCCCTATTAACTCAAGCTCGTTGTGTAAGTCGATCACTCTTTGTTGTATTCAGTATGCCATGTGAGGGTTAAGTTTTCCAAGCCATTTTTCTTCATATGTCCAAGGAATTTCAGCTTTTCCTGGTTTTGAGTATAAGTGTTTTTTGTGTTGCCATTTGCTTTAAGACTTCCTTGATGCTTAGTCACTATTACTTGAACGAAAATCCGTAGAAAAATATTCCAAGCGTTGTACAAATGTTGAACCAATTTTAAGAGCTTCTCCAACTTCGTATCTAGGCTTAGCCTTGTGTATACAAAGCAAATGGAAAAGAATTTTGAACATAGAATGTGCAGGTTCGGCTTAAACCCTCAAACCTACAACCAAATATTTATAGTCTTCTGTGTCCACTAAAACCCCTGTGGAATCTTACACAACACAACCAGCCTTACCTCTTTTTGGGAAATGCACTCTTCCTATCTGATAAGCAAAATTCTACTTTCATACAATATAACAAGTATTCATTGGTTATTCACCTCCAATCTGGCTTGCTGATTGGTCAGTTCCGACCAATCAAACCGCCTGCACGCGACCAATCTGTTTTCCCGCTCATGTGCTGGGAGCCACCTGACCAGTATAAAAGCAAAAACACGTGTGAACTTTTTAGAGAAAGGATTAGTAATTTTCATTCATCTCTCTCGCACGTCTCAAGATGTAACCTTCGCCAACTTCCGTCTTAGTCATTGCTTAGTCATTGTTTTTAAGACAATTACCAACATTCATGAACTCTGAAATCACTCCTGAACTTTTATCAATTTTAGAACGATTACAAGAAAGACATTCTGAAACCTAGAACATCATACATATTTGTCAACATAACATATACCAAATATTCTCCTTGTACATTGTTTTGAATGTTTTATTAGTTTCTAATTAAAAATGTCTTGTTCGTAATATGAACTCTGGTACAAATATTTCCAAATCAAAGGGACACGACTCTGTCCTACCTTTTCTTTGCATGTTGTACACCAACCTAAATAAATCTAATTGTTACGTTTTAAAACAATTCAGTTGAATTTTGTATTTTATTTTGATGTTAGTGGAAATAGTTAATTGACACGCAACTTATTCTCAACAAATATTACCACATAATCTTCAACAATTCTTTACCTATGTAAATTGTATGAAACACTAGGAAATTAGTTCGCTTTCTAATTTTATATTTGATTAATTTGTTTGGGAGGTGAAAAATTTATTTTTTATAAGAGATCTATCAAGTAAAATGTTTGAGACACCCTGACTTGCGTTTATTTATCGCTACTATTAACTGTTGTATTTGTTTTAAGTTTTATAGTGGAGGTGGTGGGTTTAGGTAAAAAAAAAAAAAAAAAAAAACAAAAAAAAAAAAAACAAACAAAAAACAACAGATTACAGATACAAGACTTGTGGTTTAACCTGCAGCGTTTCAACATTTTGAATGGATTGAAAAAGGAACACAGACCTGTTAGTGTTAAACGTTTTGATCGAATCACTATAGAGGACAAGAATTGCTTTGATACTATTTTCGCATAGAACTCCATGGCATCCGATAATACGAATAAACCTCTAAGCCGATTTGATTCTGGAACTAAGATGGTCAGACGATAAGACTGCGCTGTGTAAAAGGGTATGGAAATTTCACGGTATATTTTTCCAATCTCATATTTCGTGAATTACAAGAACTATATTCACTTTGAAGTTTATTAATAATTTATAAATCTGATCAAGATAAAACACTTTAACACAAGGGAATCTGAAAGGTTCTCGGCGTGGTCCACTTTCCAAATTATTTCAATGAAACAAACATAATTCATTTTGGGGATGTGGGTTAGGTAGGGCCGAAAGCTTTTCAGCAGTACCACACATCTTTCCTTATAAGACAATATTCTTTAGGAAGAATACTTGCTATGTCACAATATGTATGTGTAATTATTAGAGACCGAGTTTTTTGTGTGTCTTTGTTTAAGTCTTACCCGTGATATATTGGCGCACATCGACCGCGTGACCGATTTTAAAAAATCATAGACAGAGACGAAACGATAGATGTACTAGTTTTTTGTTTTTTTTCATATAGAAGTTAATGTACGATGTTGTATAATTCTAAAAAGATAAAATTGTTTTAATTTTTGCTAAGAAAAAAAAAAAAAAAAAAAAAAAAAAAAACGGAAAGGTCAACAATATCAGTCAATCAATTAATTTTTTAGTCTTTTATAGTTTTCAATTCGATGGTTTCAGGATTGACAAAGTTTGTGGCATGCGATCATATGCGGTCTGTACATTATTTTACGGAATCAATAAACAGCAGATGCAAGTTCAAGAGTTTTGAATGTGAAAGCTATGAATATTTCAAGGTAACTTATCATCATAATTTCCTATTATTATTAACATTATTACTATCTATTAGTATTATTATTACTATCTATTAGTATTATTATTTCCTATTATTATTATTATTATTTCCTATTATTATTATTATTATTTCCTATTATTATTAGGTTGGTGCAAAAATAATGACGTAATAATGTCGTTTTTTGACGTTAAAAATACGTCAAAAACGACATTATTACGTCATTATTTTTGCACCAACCTATTATTATTTCATCTTATTATTTATGGGCATATACTTAATAGTGATTTGTATAGAGACGAGTTCGATCGTGTATGCCGAGTTCTCACAATTACACTATCTGGTGACTTAAATCGCCCCCAATATTCTCCAATATTCTCGCCAATTTTAACAATCATTTCGTCTCGACGGTTCAAATTCGCCCTCAAATGATTCATCATAAGATTAACGGAATTTATAAGAGATTATTTTTTTAGAAAAATTAAATAACACGTAAATATTTTTACTATTTTTCTAAATGCCATATCACCTCATAACGAAGGTGATCATGGATCTCCACAGATTCCTTTCCTTTATCATTTCTTGAGAAAGATAGTGGAATTATTTCCTGATGCCTTCTCCATAGTTTTGAATTCACTTATCCTCTTCCTTATACTGGCTGCTATCCAAGACTAGAAATGCCAGCCTACCTTGATATTTAAATCATAAATGGAATGGGAGGAAAAAAATCGATTAATGCCTTTCAGGAGGCTATTTTTGTGCAAAAGTGAATGCAACATACAAGACTAGAATTTGAACTCGGCCCGCCAATTCTACTTTACGCACCGATAATGGTTATGCACATTTATTGTAGGAGTTTTTTTTTGTTTGTTTAATTACCGCATGCATTACTATCCCTGGAACTTCTGTCTTGGATCAGAGTCTTCGGCTTAAAACGAGAGAGTTATCTGTTCTCTTGTCATCAAGCATTTCACACCTTTACAATGATAAAAGCATAGACGTAGGGATTCCACAGCATCTCCCCAATGCACTAAAGAGTGATTGTGAGAGTACTCTGATGCCTGTAGGACAGTGATTGCTGGAACTGGACACTTTTTGTCTATAAGTACATATCTTGGATGATACATTAAAACAACTGTGTCCCAACCTATAACTAATTGAGGAGGTAGGTAAATAGAGAAGCAAAGTGTAGTATCTGTGCATGTGGAAATTCCAGTTTATTATATATATATATATATATATATATATATATATATATATATATATATATATATATATATATATATATATATATATATATATATATATCTCTCTCTGACGTATTTCGCATAGCAAACATTAAAATTTCCCTTCCTCTCTGCCTAGGTGTAGAATCTGACTGATACCAAATCGGTCGGGTTTCGCTCCCGGCTTGAAGCAATCGAACGTCCTGCATACTGAAGATACAGCGAAACTGTCTGTGGATGGCATATATGCATGCACACACTCTTTCACGACGAAAGCAATTATGGATCACCATTGATTCCTTTTCTTGATTATCTGAAAGGAGTTTTCAGCAGTTGACTGCAGATTCTCTCATTTTTCGTTATCTTTATACTAAATTTGATGTAATTAATTTATGAGCTGGTTGGGCGCGCGTGTGCGTGCGTTTTCATGCGCACACGAAAGTGGGTCAATAAGCGCGTGGCCTAACACGTGGTTACTAGATGAAATTTCATCTGATTTTCCATTGGAAAATATTCGATCTTTGAAATTAATATTCACCACTAAATTAAGTGCATTGGCAAGAAAGGAGATTATTTTCATAAAGATTTGTTCAAATTAATCGTTTTTATCCATCATTAAACGACGAGCTAAGTTTCGCTCGGTATAAACCACAGGTAGACTGTGGGTGCTGAACAAAGAAATGTGCTTGAGCAATTGTCTGCGACAGGGATTGACTAACCGCCGTAGCAGACAAGTGTGCTTGAAAAGCGATAGTAGCCGGCCATTATACAATTACGTTACAGTTTCTGAGGACGAACGCACAATCTGTCATGATCAGCAGTTTGAACAACGCCAGCATGTTTGAATCCACGGTCACGATGACTTCGTCTTACGAACAGTTCCGTCCACTCAATTTCACTCACAAGGTTTGGGTCAATCCGTGGTATGGTTTTCAGGCACCACGGGATATATATATATATATATATATATATATATATATATATATATATATATATATATATATATATATATAGATATAATTATTCGTAGTCTATCGGTGAATGAGAGGATTATTTTGAACATGTAACATTTATCAACTTAATTCCGTGGTGAATATTAATCTCAGATTTTGTTTTCACATTAAGTTTTCACCTAATTACATGAGTTAGGCCACGGACACACACACATCTATATACATGATGGACAAAGAGGGAGAATCATTTCTTTAATTTTTTTTGCAGGATGGCCAATGTTCACTAGAACCAACTGCCCAAATGGGACTGCATTCAGATGAGTATATAGTCCACAGACGGAGAAGAGTTAAAATGTATTTGGATACATCGGACAAAGAACCTTTTTGCGGTATGACCATTGCACCTTTTTTATGTCCTCTATCTCTTGATACAGACACTTTTGCACAAACACGCTCGCAGACGGAACTTTTCAGACAGACCAAATATATAGTAAATATCCATCTGTCTATTAAAAAAAAAAAAAAAAAAAAATTTCGCTTTCTTTCGCCAGATCCTGTTTTTAAGAGATAGCGGCAGACTAACAGTTACTAACTGGCAAAATGGAATCGGCGAGAATTCAAATCCAGACCGAGACATCCGAGTTAAATAGCAAGGCAGACTGGGCTGTCAAACCTTGACTGGCAACCAAGCCAAGATTAACAAGCCTCAAAATCTCTCGGGGGAACTTTCCTAACCACCGAAGCACATTTCTCCGATAGATTTAGTACGCCCCTTGCTAATACCGATCACTCAGTGTTTACCTTACTACTCAAACCAACCAACCTTTTTTTTTTTTTTTGTGCGCTTGAATCTGTCTCCAAAACATTTTCAAGAATTACCAAACACTAGCAGACGATTTCATGTAGCTGTTTCTATGCTTGTCGTTGAGGAAATCATTCTTTATTCAGCTTCCTGGAGACAAGTTCGTCTTGCCCGGATCAGCCCGCTGCCACGTGATGCAACTAATAAGCACTTGTCCAGTTTCCCTTTGGGAATATATGGCTTCTCCAGAAACACAGAATAATCTCTATATTATATGCAAGGCCCTATCTTTTCGTTTCCCCTTCACTCTGTTGTGTCGATACATTTTATAGTTTCTCTGCCTTGGAGACATGTGTAAATATGTACATCATTTCGTGTGAGATGTAGTGAGAACAAAGCATGTTTACCACTTCTACTTTCAGCTATTCCGTTTCATCCGTGAAATACGGTGTTATTATATCATGCATATAATAATGTTCATCACGGGGAAAATATTTGAGAATAAACCTTTCTTCCATAGCGTTCTGATTACAGGAGTTTAACTGTTAGCCAATGAGGGTTACTGTGATGTGGTTATTGCTGCCGTGCTGCAAGTAGAACTATGTTTCTCCTCATTTTAGATGAGAGAAGTTACTCAGTCCCGGGGATTCCAAATCTGTTGCAGCACCTTCCTCATTGCAGTATGATAGGTTGGGTCGGTGCAATATCGATGCCAGCATGAGTGGTTGCAGAGCCGGGCAAAGCAATAATTTTTGTCCTTGGCCCCATATACATACGTATGGCCCTCCCCACATTAAGGCGACTTTGTGTTACACCCAGCTTTGGTGGGAAGGCCGGGTAAATATACTTCTTAATGTATCCCCTCATTACAACATTACCCACGTCGTTCTAAAAGGAGATGATTAATCATGACTGACCAGATCATTTTCTTTATTAATTGTGAATTGTTACACATTTGGAATGGTGGCGGAACGGGTTCTCGATAGTCTCCATGATTTGGAATTCAGAGTTTTCCTTCTCTTAGACTGGTTACCAACCAAGACTACTGAACCTAATTTATCTTGCTATTTAACCCAAATTGTAGGGTAAACGGGGAGGAAATGATGGATTCATGTCTTTTCTGAAGGCATTAGAGTGAAAAATGAACACAACTGACTAGCTCAGAATTTGAACTGCTCACTAAATATCACTTCTTGCATAGATATCAGTTATACGACACGCACATCTGACCATTAGAAATTCAGTTTTAACTTGTATGATTATCTCTTCTTTGATATTGCACATTATACATGATCATAGTCGACCAACAGTCATCAAATGTCTTACACTGCCTCTCATGCTTTCACTCCGAGGACCGAAATACCCCTTCGTGGATTTCAACCCTGGTTTGCAGTTTTAAAGTACAGATCAGTAGTAGGTGAGCTCTGCCTTGACTGAAAGAAAGGTTTTCCCATAGAAACTCAATCGTAAAGAGGATAATCATGTGAACTTAGTTGTTTGAGAAAAATTCTAGTTTTCAAAATAATCAAACCAGCTTTCTGCGTGCATCTTATATCTATAATACTGTAAATACTACAGGCTTCTAACAGACATGCTATTAATATATATATATATATATATATATATATATATATATAATCGGTTTCACCCCAAGTAAAGCTACTGAGACAAGGGGCTACTAAGTTTGGAATAGTTAAAACAGAAACATTGCTAAGGAGCGAGATTAAAAAGAGAGTAATCAGGAGGACATTAGTGATCAGTATTTAAATTTTTGAAGATTAAGGTTGTCTGGAGCCAGAAGGGAGTTCCACAAGCGAGTAAAGAAACTGTTAGCATAGAATTTACGGTTAAATCAAGCCAGCTCAGGATCTTTGAATTTAAGTGCCGTTTAAGTACTAGACTGACGACTAGTTCTCACCAATTTATAGTTGAACTGGCTAGATGTAACTGTAAACAGTTTTTCTCGATCATGGAACGCCCTTCCGGCTCCATGCTTTCCGGTCAATTTTAATTAGCAAAAATTTAGATGCAATATCAATCGCTATCTACTGTTCCGATTACTCTGTTCCCACTCCCTAGTAATTGTTCCCGTTTCTAACTCTTCCACACCCAATAACACTTAGTATTTCATTGACCTTGCTTGGGGTGAACTAATATATATATATATATATATATATATGTTTCATGTAAGACTGCTTAAGCTTCTTATATTTTCCTTGCGTTCGTACAAGTGATTTCATTTTTTCAGTGTGTTAGAACTGTCCAAATGATCTGTGGATACGAGCGTTTTCGTCTAAATCTATTTAGCCATTATCAATGTTTTTTTTTGTGGGGGGGGGGGTCTCGATATGTAGATATTTTGTTTATATAGCAATAAGAATGTTAGTTTCCGAACAAGTCAGTACGTTCGTCCTGGGTATGATGATAATCTACACTCGGTAGCAATACCTCCGATGGAGAGGTTTCGAGGAGCGTGAAGCCACCTCTTAATCTTTGTTGTTCCCAGGTCCACCGTGAGCCAGGGTGGTAGTACTTGTTAGAGTCCCAGCTATGAGCAAATAGTGAACACCCAAACTAGGGTCAAAACATGAAAACAAAAATACATTAGAAAAAATTACCAGCAATACATTTTCATAGTAAAATAAAAAATTACAAGCAGAAGTATCAAAGCTCACAAAATAAAATTTGAACATTAAAATGTCCCATAAAGAGTTGATATGCCGTTAAACAAACTAAGTCAGCCCGTTGTGTTTGGGCTGTGTTCATTAAAAATAAACCAGCATTCGAACATAATTTATCATAAAATGTTATTCAAGGCGAAATCTAAGTTTACTAATTTAGATTTCGCCTTAATTAACATTTTATGATAAATTATGTTCGAATGATATCTAATAGATGGGTGGGGGGAAACATTTATTTCTCCGATGAAACTTTCCGGCCCCATGAGATTACGAAGACAATCCGTCATTAATTTCAAACTTTTTGACCCTTTAAATGATTTAACGACTTCATTTTACTAAGACACCTCCGTTTATTGCATATTGGGAAAAATTCCGCCCCTCCCCGATTATTAAGATCAGTCTTGTATCAGGCACCAAAGAGTAGATATTTCGGCACTTGCATAGAATATTTTGTAATTTTGCAGAAATATTTTCCCCTTGCATATAACGACGTTACAATCATGAATCGCTCCTTCATCTTCTTGTAACGTGGCATCCATGATTAAAGTAAAGAAACTCTGAGACAACCAAAAGAATAAACTAATTCAACAGTATAATGGTGTTTGAATTACACAACATTGAGAAGATGTTAAATGTACGTTATCCTGAAGAGAAAGAAGTTTTCCAACATAAATCTTCGAACTGACGGTGCACGACAAAATTCTTTTTGATCAATTCAGAAAAAAAAAAATGTCAAGTGGATCCAATAGCAATTTAAAGAATATTCAATCTATTCTAAGAGCGGCTGGAACAGCAATGAACACCACTGAAATTATTTTAAATCCCAAATTCCATAGAAACCCCCCTTTGTTTAAACAAAAAAAAAACTGCTGGATTCACGGATAAAGTTTGCTCGTAAGCATTTAAAGAAAGAACTGATTACCCCCACAACCCAGATTGTCGTGTATGGAGAAAAGGTAACTGCGCCTATAGTTAAAAAATCATCCCACCTAATAAAACACGAAGGTAGAAATATCATAGTTCCAGGTCGTTTCTCTTTCATTGGTACGGGGGGAGCATTTTGGGTGATTAAAGGAACCATGAATAGAGCAATGTATTGAAGTATTTTGAATGTTAATTTATAATTTTCGGTTCAATAACTGGAGCTTGGAGAGGTTTGGGTCTATCAATAAAATAACTCAGATCATACAATTGAAGTACCTTACAAATAGTATGTTCTGAACAATTTAGACATGTTTCAGTAGCTTAGTCAATCTCCTGACCTGAACGGGACTAAAAATTTATGGAGAAGCTTGAAAGATAGAAATTTATCAGAAGAACTCCAAAAACAGAAATAAAAAAGGTTGTTTGCAATTGAAAGTGAGCTAAGATTTCAAGAAAATGTCGTGAAGTGTTACGAAAAACATCTGGGCAGTAATTGCAATTAAGTAATGAAATAGAAATTCAATTTATCTAAATCATTTTTCCATTTCTAATTGTGTTTATATTTTATTCTACCTTGAATGTTTGAAAATATGCATTTTTTTCTTAGTAATTAATTTTATATCAAGACACTTTAGATATTGATTTGAATATTTACATTAAATGAGAACGTGTTCGAACGAATTCATCACTGAAAAGGTTTTTAAAACGACCTGAAAAACCGTAGTGTTATTTAAATACACTACGTGCCAATCTTTGACCGCTATAGAATTGATCTGTTATCAATTATATAAGCAACCTCAGATAAAATTTGAACTGGATTTGTCGATTCAGTTCTGATAGTTATACCATATGAATTTTAGTTTTAATTGAAACAATTAACTCTTTCCTTTTCAAGTGACATTGGGCCCTTTTTGATAAAATTGCAAGTCAATGAAAATAAAGTGACGCTCTAAAAAACAAAAGGTAAAACAAAACATTTGGAAACTAGTTGATTGGGGGAGGGGGGTAACTTAATAGAGATTCGAATTATGAAAAGATCAGTTTATCAATCAGAAACTATCAATCTGATTTAATAGAATAACAGTGGGTCCACTCTGTTGACAGGGTCAGCGCGTCTTCCCCCCACCCACGAAACCGCAACATTAATAGAACAGATTGGATGAAATATTACACGAATAAAATGATATGAATAGATAGGAATATTCTGTTATGTGCGTTATATACATTCATTTACAAATATACTTACCATATATCCTCGAGTATAATGCACTTTTTATGATCAGTTTTTTTTTTTTTTTTTGTGCAAGGAAATAAAGCGTCACATTTACACAGGTATTTTTTTTTTTTTTTTTGAAGAGGTTAAACATCATGCATTTTCCGTGACTGGTTGTACTATACACAGGTAAATTTCTGGAGGGGTTAAAATTCATGCAAAAAATTCAGTGGTCGCAATACACACGAAGTCGTCTTATACATGAGAGTTATAATGACGCTATTAATATTAAATTGATCATGTTGCTAAGTTATCACACAGAACAAACACGGTAAAAAGCTGATAAACGAAAAAAAAAAAAAGCCTCTTACTTGGAATGTTACAGTGCTTCACCAGAGATGGCCGTGTAAAAGATGTTATCGTCTCATTAACCTACTGCCCGGGAAGTGTCTGTGGTAGGCTTTATTTTCCCCGCGCGTGCGGGATTGTCACGTGACACTTTATATGTATGGGCAGATAATTATTTTTGCATCACTACAATATGATTTTACATTCTTCTTTTTCGTCCAGACATTACGAACATTATAATGTTTTTTTTTTTTTTGTTTTTTTTTTACAGCATGGGGTGTTTTTGTAAGTCCACTGCGAATATGCTGTATTGTGATATATGCATCATTGAGAGGCGATGGATGCGTTCTTGTGGTGAATGAGTAAATTGTAATGAATGAATAAATGGGTCGTGAATCTGATTAACTAAGACAGCTAATGAAGCGCCCCACTATTTCTTCTCCAGGCTTGTACCACAATTCTGTATGATACGGAATAAATACCCTTGTGAATATATGGTATTATGGTACATGTAGGATTGTGAGGTGATGGACAAGTTCTTGTGGTGACTGAGCATATTGTATTTAATGAATGGCTCGTGATTGTGGTTAATTGAAACTAGGATAGTCAGTGAAGACCAGCCTTTTCCCGCTTCCCCTTCGGCCTTGTGTCACAATTTTTTGTACTAGTACAAAGCATAAATATACTTCTTTTTCGTCCATATATTGGTATGTTAGATACATAAAGAATGTATTTTATTTTATACATACTTGAATAGCTGAGGTAATATATTTTAATTTATTATTTAAATATAAATATGTTCTGCAGGTATGATGAAATGACGCGGTTAGCCAGACTTGGCTCTAAAAACCATTGTTTGTCGATCACTGTTACATATGCAGGCTCTTCGCCAATGGCACACTTACATTTTTGAGTTCCTGAAGCTTGAACAAATATGGAGGCCCCTTCGCAACCAGCTACAATAGATTCGAGAATCCAACTGCTAAAATGTAGCCTATGATTAGATTCATACTGCCGGGACTCCTGGCGCTGCAAGCCCCCAAGAAAATTTTGAAATTTGCCCAATTTCAGGCGAATCTTGGGGCTATATGGAATGGGTAGGCATATTCTAAGGCCAACAGTAGCTACTTTAATCTATCGGCTTCTGAGTACTGAGTACTACTAAAATGGACTAATTTTAATATACACACACAAAAAAATAAATAAATAAAACACTGAATTTGTTGAAATATCCACTCATTGTAAAAACAAAAAAAAAACAAACAAAAGTTGCTTTAAGGACCTCTCTGGGATTAGGGACCTTGTAGCTTAAGCTTCGTTAATTTCACAGTAGATCCGCCACCGCCCGTCTCCAAAGTGTCTTCAGGTGTGGGTAGGCAATAAGAATTTGTATACTAAAATTAGTTTACATCATTTTCACAAGGTGGGGGCAATGGGTGTGTATATATATATATATATATAGAGAGAGAGAGAGAGAAAGAGAGAGAATTTTCTTTATTTTTTCTTCGACATCAAAATATTCCACATTTCAAAATCTTACATATTCCGGTACAAGCAATATCATTAAATTCATCAGTCCGTTTTGTTAAAAAATTGATTTTACTAATACGTAAATAAGATGGTTATTGGATCGCCTAACGTAACAATAGTTTCCTTCTTAAATTCCATAGAATGTGTTTTCTTTTGTTGACTTTTTACATACAAGCATCTAGAAATGCACAAAAAATGCTATGGCGACGAAAAGCTGATAATAAAACTGACCACTTCCTTCATTTCTTCTGCAGAATTTTTATATGAAATACAGGTTGATATTGGAAGCCAGTCAATCGATGCGAAAAGTGAGCGCGGGAAGATATTTATCCAAATTATAGGAGATAGAAAAGAAACTGAAATGACGGAAGTCACTCGTGGGTAAGTAAACAATTTTTTTATCCATATTATTGTAATGTAAAGTCTTATATACAATACAAGTGTAAAGTCTTATATATACAAGTGTAATAACACTAAGTTGGTTCACTTTAGAAATTCAGTCATACAGTTTGCTTATTTACTAGAGACTTATTCCAAGCGTTTTTTTTTTTTTTCTTTTTAACTCTTACGCAAAATAAATTATTGCAGGAACAATCTCTTATGTTTGTCATGGGAATCACCATTTTTGTTGTAGTGTGTGGACGTTTTTCAGCAAGTATTTAATGACTGCTAGTACATTTGTCCCACAAACAATATTTGACTTCACTTATGTGACTCCGGGCAAAAATAAGACACAAACAAAACGGATTTTAAACAAACAATTAAAACACGTTAACAAAAAAATTCCATTAATGTGTACACAGTTGAAAGGAAAAGAAAAGTCATTAAACTTAGGCTAAGTTTATAATGACTTTTCCTTACTTAGTTACTTAGTTATTAAAGTTCTTGTTTGGGTGTGTGATACGCACGCGCGCGTGTGTAAGAGTTCAGTCGTCAGGCGACCGGGAAAAAAAACGAACGCGCTCAAGCGGGGACGTCCTCATCCACTTCTGCTACATCTTGGAGCAAGAGGAAGGAAAAGTGTGTGTTTTTTTATAGTCTTAAATAGTGTCACCTAACGGGCGTTTGGCGAAGCCATGTGGGGTAACCCACATGGTGATTCCAGCTGCACTTGTCCGAGGCTAAGTTCTCCAGTTCAGAGAAATGCTAGATTTGTAATGTCAAGTAGAATGTTTCTATTTGAAAGGCCGGTTTTAATTGTTCTTAAAGGAATTTCTGGACAACCCCCTTTTCTTATTACATGACCTGAAACATGTTTTTGTCTGACTGGCATTTCATTAAATATCCGAAGAAAGTGAATCTTCGTTTTGATGGTTTTTACTCCAAGGTTCACATGCAAGATCAGAAGATAATTGAGGCAATTTTTGTCTAGAAAGCGTCAATATTTTTTTCAAATCTGTATGCCTTTTAAATGGAATATTTACCTGGCACATGCCGAGTATGATTTATCTTCCTTCAGTTGTGCTCTGTCTTTGGACGGAGTGCGACTCCGTCGGAGGAGAGAGGCGCAACTGAGGAAAATAATACTACAAGATGCCCAGTCCTGGGGAACAGCTGCCTAAGGCTGCATCATCTCACTGCACTAGAGAGAGGGAGATCGATGCTCGCCACCGAGGCCAGCGCAACCGACGGTTGTGGGGGCTCGGAGAATGTTTGTCCTAGGTCCGGATGTACGTGATCGGGTTCCCCACAATAAACCCGAACTTGTGTCACATCACGTCTCAGTAGGGAGACGAGGTAAATATCTATTTTTCAAATCTGCACTTGTAAGTTCTGAATTGTACAGAAACACACTTGAGATGTAAATAGAACATCCTGCAGCAACGATAGGCTTGTTGCAGGGCCGATAAGGATGTCTCCTCCCCAAGCTTTACGAAGAAAGGTGTGAACAGCTAAGACAATGAGGTGACAAAGGCAGAGGTTTAAGAAACAATAACGTTGATTTTGATCAAAAATGTACAAGAGTGTACTCTGGAGAAATATGTTCGTATCGGTGTCGGGTCCGGTATGACTGGTTTTTCTTCAGGGGTAGTTGATCTCGGTTGTATCGGCGAAACGAATGTAGAGTTGGTGGGCGGGGTAGCTGGTCGACTGCCGGATGGGAGAATTGTCGGGAACAGCAGCAGGTTAATCGATGTCGCACGAAGATTCGTTGGACAGGTTAGGACAGAGCCAAGTCAGTATAGTGATACGACTTCTCAGGGCGGATCAACTGTGGTGACGAGATCGCGCCGAAGGGTAGCACTTGACGTAGACGAAATCCCTAAACAGGGCCGAGTCGGAGTAGTGTTACGACTTCCAGGGCGGACCAACCGTGGAGACTGGATCGCGCCGAAGGGTAACACTTGAAGCTGGATCAGAGAAGAGGCGATACGTCTTCCAGGGCGGATCGACCGCGGAAACGGGATCACACCGAAGAGTATTCTCCCAACGAAGGCACCGGGAGCTCACAAAGGTAGCGTACTACACTTTGATCCTATCTCCCGGGCCGAAAAAAGGGGCTAACAATATGTAAAATGATTTATTCAAGTACTCCCTGGCTAGAGGGAGTAGAAAACAGTAGATATTAAATTAATCCTAATGTTGTTCGAGGTTTGAAAAGCGCTGCCTAATCCGATGCTCACGAGGTACGGTTTGGACTCAACCATATTGGACTAGTCGTCCGGTTTCTCGCATGTTGCTTGACTTAAATCTGCGAGATCGGGGGTTGTGAAATGTCAAGGTCGTTTATCTAAGGAGCTGCTAATGGCGGCCGCGACAGGCTGAAGATAAAAAATATCTAAGTCTTTATTTCCTCCTCAGAACAGTTGTCGGAAGATAAGCTTCCTGAAAAGAGGTGCGAGTTTGTGCTGTAAAATGACGACTTGAATAGTGACAATGAAAAGCAATTGAAATTAAGATGAAATCTTAAAATTAATGCTTCTTAGGAATTCAAATTCAAAATTACCTCCCTTGAGCTCAGATAAGAGTTTAATGAACTGGGATCAAAAGCAATTGAAATTAAGACGAGAGAGAAAAAAATAGTAAAAAATTATGAAATAATCTACTCACTTGTTTAGCATGTTTAATAATCGACGATATAAACTATAACCAGATTAAAAATATCACGATAATATAATGGAAATTTCAGTGAACATGACGTGTGATTTGAAATACGTCCAAGCACAATCTCTGTTAGTGAGCATTAACATGTTCTGAAAATCATAAAGCAGAATTTAAATTTAGTATTTATTGCAATGTAAAGAAAGAAAAAGAGCATTACATTAACTTACCTTCTCTGCCATCAACGATCTGTTCTCCAGAAAACAAAAATGGAGGACTGAAGATGGGAGGTGGGAGGCATTTATGAGGTGAAGGAAGGAAATGCGATGCATTATGGGTGTGTGTTGAAGGGGAAGTAAAAGGAATAAAGTGTAGTGGTTGTGTTTGATTTTTTTTCTTGTTTAGCCATTGTTAAAATATGGAAGCGAAGAGGTGGGGCACCTCGAAGTGGTGTAATGGTTAACAAGCTTGTCTCACTAGAGCAATTACGACTGAGTAGTGGGTTCAATCCTCATTGGGTAATCCCTACATCTAAGCTACCCTTGGAAAATCATTATGTAAGCAAAGAGGGGCACTTTAGCATGGGGTAATGGTTTGCAAACTTGTCTTACTAGACTGATTACAACTGAGTGGTGAGTTTGATAGTTACAGGGTGCTCCATACTTTCGGTCTTGTGCTACTTCTAAGTTATGCTTAGTAAATTGCTATCTGAAAGAGAAGAGAACCGGTTGTTAAAATATTGATTATTTAATTTAAAACTGAAGATCCTAATTGGACAACTTTTTATTCTTTAGACAAGGTGATGTAATCTTTTTCATTCAGGCTAAATTTTTGTCTTCTTTTTTATTACAACATTGGACCCACTATGCTCTCCTTGGGAGTCTGTTCTTTTTTACAATGCTAAAAGACCATAGCCACAAGAGTGTGAAATGCTGAAACATTCTTGGCCAAACCAAGTTCCTACAAAGAATCTGATGTCTAGACAAATTTGGGGGATGCAGATCAGGCCCAAAACTTTTTATCACTCTCCATGTTATTCATTTGCAGATTATGAGTTCAACACATGGTCAGTGGAAGACAGTTCCAGAATCTCACAAAGTCAGTGGATATAATGTATGCAAAGAGATATACTTGAACTTTCAGAACAACGTCCAATTGGTTAAGCATCTCACCTTGCAGGGTCTGCTTTTAGACAAGCAATAAGGCTTTCACTTTTCTTAGGTCAATTGCTGATGTATTGATGGTTATTGCTAAGTCTATCAAGCTTTAGATAAGAATGGTAGAGCTCAGTCTGTTGCTTTGAATATCTCAAAAGAATTTGACATGGTTTGGTATGCTGGTCTTCACAAAGTTATGGAATTTCTGGATGAATTTTTGATCTGAATCAATCTTTCTTATAAAATCACCAAAGGAGAGTTATCTTGAACAGACACTTTTCTAGATCTTTTTGCATTAATGCAGGTGCTCTCCAGGACTCTATCCTACATTGTTCCTAATTTGCATCAACAACCTTCCTAAATTCCACATACATATGATTTTGTATAGTCAGACAATAACTAGTTTCCTTTATTTATTTTTTAGTAACACCGATCTGCATCCACACTCAACGCTGTCATTCATTATGAAAAGTAAAACACTCGTGACAAATGTGTCATCGGTGAAATTCAAGTGGGAACAAGACAAGAAATGGTACAAACCTTGGACTTGGGGAATTCTTGGACTTGTGAAAAATAATCTTTACGTTAATAAGATCAAAATTGTGAATAACGATGCGAAAGAGTAAGTATAAAGTTTAACATTGCATCCAATATTTATTTTGAAAAAAATCTGGTTGTGCCATCCTTGGTCAAAGCCTAAAATGCAGGCAGGCAAAATAAATGCTTTCACATGATTAATCTCATGGAAGATCAGGCTTATCATTAACAGGTTTATTAAAAAAAAAAAAAGGTAAAAGGTCAACACTGTAAAGCAATAAATACAGGTGTGTCCAAAAGAGCATCTAATTTTTGTTCTCCCATTTTAAGTGGCACTCGAATTAGAGGGATACTGAATTTGTGTAATATGAACATAAAAGAAAGGGAGTATGAAGTAAAGATTATAGGGATATGGAGGATAGATAATGATTGTCCCTAGATTTAAAGAGATTAAGATTATAGTGTTCAGGGAAGCCTCCACTCAAAAGTCTCTTCTACAATGTAATGGTTCTGATATTACAAATGGAATGAAGGTGATTCAACCATGTGGATGTAGCATGGCAGGTTTTAGCTGTAAAGGCCTGAAGTGATGGAACAAAAACATGGAGCTAGTCTGAACATTTGCCAAGGAAATAGTGATAGTGTAGCAAAAGACATGATACTTTGACATCTTTGGGAAAGAGGCAGCATGGGGGAAAATAAGTTTCTTCCACAAGGACAAGTAAATGACTTTGAACTCTGTCAAGGCTGGAAATAGTTTAATAGAGCAATGAATTTTTAACACATTTCTGAATATACTAGTTATATTAAGGAAGCTTATATGAATTTACTTTGCACATAAAAACAAAATTAATTCACAAAATTCAAATACTCAGGTCAAAATTATTAATCCCCCACCCACAATGATAATAGCCAATTGCATGATTACAATTTGGATGAGAATTTAACAGAAAGGTAAATATATAAAACAATTTTGGAAAAACTTTTATGTTGACATGTTCTGCTGATCAAACAGTTTCATTAGAAAAAAAAAACAAATTTATTAATAATAAATATATAGATAGATAGATAGATATATACATATAGATATGATAAAAAAATATACATACATATACTTGCATGTACATTATATATATATATATATATATATATATATATATCAGGTGTTATAAAACAGTGCTATTAAGTATATATTAGTGAATATATATAATATCCAATGTTGATAGCATGACTCTGAGTTGCAGGCATTAGTTGTTTTCATGTAATTTATTATTGCAGATTATGTTGTTATTTTTGTTTTGGTTGCATATTTTGTATATATTTTACCTTTCTTCTTGCGTTGTGGATAAAATGATATGGGTATTGTAGTTTTTTGAATGTGCTTTCTATGTATGTTTCTTCTTTAGGTAAATATTGGGGGCTGCAGATTCTTAATAAATATAATAAAAATAGTCACTCAGAAGGAAAATCCTCAAGAGGGCCACTATTGAATATTATCCAAATATTAATCTACACTTAGTCTTTTTCCCTATATCACCTTTCCTAACAGAATTACTACTCTCCCAAGCAAACATACACAACTGTATCAAGAAATCAAAAGAAAATGGTTGAATCTGTCAACACAACAATAAAAACAATCTTTCCACATGTGATAGTACCTGATGTAATTTTCAGTTGACAATATGAATACAATAGTGTTTTCTAAATTCTTCTAGTTGCAAAGGACATTTTGTTTTGTTGTTAATAGTTACTTTGTTTTAATAAATTCATTTCAATTTTTGCCTTGAAAAAGTGCACATTGGACTAAATGCATGGCTAATAATACAGTTTTCCTATTGTCTTTTATCTTTATAAATATTGTCTTTTTCTGCATGTTAACCCTGAGAAATCTGTATATATATATATATATATATATATATATATATATATAAGCCCATTGCTAACCATTTGTTCCATTTTAGTCTAACATGGAATTTATGAGTTAATTTTAGGTAGGAATAAACAAACCTGAAACAACTCATTCTTAATCTGTTCATATTTCTTTAGGTTAGAATAATTGTTTGTTTTATTCTTTTTCAGATTTGTATTCTGTGGTTTTGGTTCCACAAAAATCAAAACAGACACAGTGAAACCATTCACTCCGAATATATTTTGTACCTGAAATAAAATCCTTTTTATGTTCTCATTTGGTTCTGCAGTCATTTCTCTTCTGCTTTCTTAAAAACCTATCTTCAGCTTTCAAAGCTGGATAAAAAGCTAAGATTCAAAAAATTTAAACAAAAGGTTCAGTTCAAAATTTCTAGAGAATTTTTTCCTGGCTTTCTCTCACATAAATAAGTAAATATATAAAATAAAACAAAACATACAAACTTACAACCAACCTGTGAATTGCAAGAGTCAATGGTGCTACAATTGCCATGAAAGACCATTAGGTTCCTACTAATGTGAAAAGAAAGAGACTGACTGACCTAATCTTCATTCTTAGATTTTTTTTTTTATTCCTAGCCATGCAGGATGGGGGTTAGAAATTTATACAAATAATTCTATACTGTAGAAGTTATTTTATCCTTCAGCTTTCTCCCAGATAAATCTTTCTTTCTTCTTGTTTAATGGTACATCAACATCTGTAGGCAGGGCCAAATTAAGACCAATAGAGGCCCTATGCACTTAAAAGATTTTGGGGCCCCCATACATCTGTAAGGTAAGTATGTTACCATGGAGTCTCAGTGAGTAGTGAAAATAAAAGATATCAACAGAGAATGTGCATCTTGGAACTGCTAGCTGGTAATGAATATAGAAGGATCCAAAAGAACGTACGGCAATTGAAAGGAGCTGATCATCAATTCCAACCTAGAAAAATACCAACCAAAAAAGAACCAATCACAGCTGACCAACCATGACCAGATTCTAACAGAATTGTGACCAGAAGTGGTTGTGTCATCAACAAATCAGCATGTTACAGATTCACAGAAACATATGACTAGTAGGGCTAGAATAATGTGAAATGTCCACCTCTGTTCAAAAAAATTAAATCCCATTAAGTTAATTAGTAATAGTAACTTATTTAAGAGAGCAAATGTAATGTATTGAGTAAATATAATCCTCATTATCTCCCTTAGCTCATTCCCTTATTAACCAATCAGAATGTCAATAAAAATTCACTGTGGGTCATTTGTCTCTCTGTTCATTGATTCAAATGTTTATTGTGTTTGACTTATTTCTTTAGACATGTACAACATTATATCATTACAATTTCTGTGATGTCCCCTCCCCTTGATGCCCTAAGCACATGATTATTTTGCTTAATAGTTAACCCAGCCCTGTCTGTAGGTCATCTTAGTGTCGTATCCTTTATTTGGTATACTTATGACTTGTGAGAAAGTTTGAATTTAAATTCTTTAACGATAAGATTTTTTTTTTGTTAAAGAGGATCTAAAGAAAAAAAAATTTTTTTTTTTTGATTCTGAGATTCATATTGGTTCATCTGAAAAGCTCATTCATGTCTCTTACTTTTTTTATATAAAATTTTTTATGGATATTGTTAAAGTCAGTACAGTCTTTAAGTATGTGCTTGATGGTAATATGGTTCTTAGTATGCTGTACATAGTGAAGGTTCCTCATTTTTAAGGAGAAACAAATGGGTTAAGTGAGTGTGGCCAATCTGAAGTCTAACCTCTTCTTTTTTTATTCTTCTATATCCATCTTCCAATGGGTGAGTGATTTTTTGGAGTTTGTTTTGTGTGAACCATCCATGGCTCTTGCCATTTGTTGGTGATAGATTTGCACATAGTTGCTTTCAAGTCTGTGTTAGGGATTTCAATGTCTGTTGATGTGTATGGCTTTTATGGTACTTTTATCTACCCTTTCATTTGCTAAATAAATAAATAAGTAAATAATTGCATAAAAATAAAATTTCCTGGATTGAAAAAGTGCCTGAAGAAGATCAGAGGGCACAATAGTCGAAATGTTGAGATAATAACCTCAAAGATCAATAACATAATGCAAATAAAAAATATGATAATAAAAAGGTTGTACTATCATCATTATGAACAGATGTGAGTGGGCTTACATGCACACACACATATATATATATATATATATAAATTGCCTTCATGTGTATGTATGTGTAGACATGCAGAAATGTGATTTATGCTAAATTGCATGCATGATCGCAAATCCTGTGACATATCAAGGTCATAGGGGAACCACATGTACTGCAACTGCAGTAGTTGCATTTCTTCGGCAAAGTAGCCTGATAAGAGCCCGGACCTTCTCCAGGTGGATTTTGAATTCAGAGTTTCCTTCTAGACCAGTTGCCACCCAAGGTTATAGAACCCAGTCTGCCCTGCTAATTACCCATATCTAGGAGAGAAGAAGATCCATACCTTTCTCAAAAGTAAGTGAATGTAATGGATCTGAGTGGAATTTGAACTCGCTTCACTCATTCTTCAACCCAACCTATCCATTAATTCATTATGCCTCTAAAAGTTCCCATTAAAAAGCCAGCAGTTAATATCCAACTAAAATTTTCTGTCTACCTGAAGTGTATTACAATTGAATATTGACTTTTCATTTGGCGACTATATTTTTCTTTTCTCAAAAGGCAGTCAACATACGTACACCGTAAAAATAATTCTTGATCCATTTCCCTTTCTGTCAACTTTTCTTTGCAGTTTTTTAATAAATATTGTTTAGAAAACAAGTTTGTGTTATTTTTGTTTTAGAAAAAGCTGGTGATTAATTAGCATAGAAAAGCCATGAACCACCTTCCCACTACCAAGTAACTGAGTTGACAAAGTCACACACCAAAAACTAATATGATAAAGTAGATACTGAAAAAGTTACCAATATTGACTGGTTAGTACCAATTTGTGGGAAAATGAGATAAAAATCAATAAATAAAAATAATAGCGATTTAAAATAAAAAAAAAATAAAAAAAATTTTTTCCCATGATGCTAGAAATAAAAACTGGAAATGTTATTACCCCACTGGGCTTTGTCAAACGCTCGTTAGGCAGTGCTGGTTATGTCTATAAAAAGTCAAAACATTTTTCTTCCTCTTTCTCCTCCTTGATCCAAAATGTAGCAGATTTGTGGAAAGGGATGCCCCACTGGGGCACATCTGTTTCCCCAGGCCCAATGACAACTGAACTCCCCTTTCCATTTCAAATTCCAACCTGTGAAGGAAATCAACCTTTTCTTTGGTAGTTCCAAATCAGCACAAAAGGCTGGCTCGAGCTTGATCATTACAACTATGCTTAAACCCGCCAACAATAAAGTAAGTATAAATTCTTCTTTGGTCATTCCAACTCTGTGCAAGGCTGGCTTGAGCATGATCACTATACTGATGCATATACTTACACCTTAAATCCTGAACCAAAAAGAAAAGAGATACCCAAGACACATTGAGAAATTTGTTTCACTTATAGTTTATGTAAAAAGGAGAATAAACATTTGGTTGGTTAGTTGGGTTTTATGGTATATCAACCACCGTAGGTCATTTAATGCCAAATTAAGTTTTTATATTGCATATATATATATATTATATATATATTAAATATACAGTACAATTAAGCGTATAGCTGGCAACATCATCCCCACCCCCCAAAAAAAATACGTATAGCTGGCAACATTATTTTTCTGAAAACACCATCTGAGGCCTTCCTTGCTGTTGGACGTAGTTTATCGCCATACCCAGGACGCAAGGAGAATAAACAGTTTGTAGTAGAAATCCGCCATGGACTGAACATGTGAACAATGGAAAATGAAAACAAAAAGAAAACATACTTAACATCAGCAAGATACAGTTGAAGTTTCTAGGGTACATAATGAGGAAAGAGGGTGTGGAAAATCTGATTCCTCACAGGACAGATTGAAGGCAAGTGAGACAGAGGAAAACAATGTATAACATATTAGTGAGTTTGAGCAGAACAGGTTTAGGAGAAATAAAAGAAATATAAATTTATTAAGCACTACAATGGGTGAGAAGTTGTGGAGAGTCATGATCTTTTACATCTTGAGGGGACATTGCACATAAAAGAAGTAGAAGAAACCCAAGTTTGTATGCTTCTTTAATTACATGTGAACATGCACTTCTCTAGAATATATACCAACCTTACCAGTGTGAAACTAATGACTTGTATAACCAAATATATGTGTGCATACACACCCATGTACATGCAATTCTTAGGGAAGGTGATGTAGACTCAATCCTAGAAGATATCCAATCTGATGATCTGTGGGAAGGTCGTTCTATCTTGTGCTGGACTTGTTAGTCATCTAAGATTGCATAAAAATCAGCGGTCTAATGCTATGTGAATGTCCTTCCTGATGGACATGCATGATACTGATGTCAGTTTTGCAGGTTTGCACATGAGAGTGAATGAGAAGAAATTCACTTTCAAGACACCCCCAAATGTTTTCATGAGTCACATATGTAAGAAGGTATGCATAAGTGAGGTTGGCTTGCAGACTGATGGCTCTTCAACTCAACATTGAAAAATAGCCTTCCTCTGTAAAGAAGTGGCATCATATATATATGAATTTGCAAATACAGTTTGAGTTTTAGTTGAAAGCACTAAACTATAAGTAAATAGCAGTGGGACTGAAACTTAAGTGTTTATCTGTTGAAAAAGGGAAAACAAGATGGTGGGATGAGCATGGCAACTGCAGGGTAAAAAATAAAAGAAAGATACACTCCAGTATTCTACAGGACCCTAAAAGTGCCATAAATATGTATGAAAACAGTCAATTTTCTTTTTCTAAGGAAAAAAAAAAAAAAAAAAAAAAAAATTTTTTTAAATTCTAAAACATTTTCACATATTTTTCAGTGCAGCCAAATATGGCTCATCTGTTGAAACATTAATTCTTTAACCAACAGTTCAGAGTTTTAAAATGGCATATCATTTCTTGGGATGAAGAGAGTCATACTATACAGTTGATAGCGCGTTTTCACTGACTAAAATGTGTAATAACTGCAATTATACAAAAAAAAAATTCAACCACATCTATTACAGATTAAGCTATACATTTAAAGAAATACTGAAAATATATATGATAATAATAATAATAAAAAAAAAAATACTATTTGATTCTCCTTAATTTCGTGTGAACATTATCATTTGAAGCCATCCATATCTTCTCTACATATTATCTTCCTCGGTGTAACGTGAATGTAAAATTTTTCTGAGAAGCGTACTTAATATCAAGGGAGTTAAGCAGTCAAGAACAGTAGAATTGCTTCCCTTAATTGTTAAGTCATGACTTGCTAATTCATTACTATTATAACTCATAACTATTTTTTGTCGTAACTTCCTTATTAATTTCTGAATAAGATTGTATTTGTTTGCAATCAATTTGGATCGAACTGACAATATACACAAGGGTACTGAGAAACTAGATCATCATTCATTATCAGCTATCCAATCTGTGACATAACGAGTGATTATTCAGTGTTTAAAAATTGACACAAATTTGTGGAAAATATGGTAGTAAAGGTAATATTCTAATATCTTTCACAAACACATCAAGCTTACCTAACACTTCTAACAGTTGTGACACACTTTATCAAACGTCTTTGCATAATCTGTAAAACAGTTGTATTTCCTTTTGCCTTACTCTTTCTGATATTCTGAGCATAGATGTTGCATTCTTTGCTCTTGTGTTTTTTTAACAAAACCACACTGCTCTTGCCCTCAATATCTGTCTATATTTGAGATGAGGTATTATGTATACTATTTACATTATTCAGACTATTGTACTCATCTTTGTCGCCATGTTTATCACAACGTTTTGGCCATTGTACACTCTGGCCTTCTTCAGGTGGTGGGAATGTTGAACTAAGGCCTTTATCCACTGTGCTATGTGTCCTCAGTGGCTAAAGCATTAGTTAGATCCAGTGACAGAACCCAAAGAGTGGCAGTAGAGAACTTTCAGAGGGGAATTAACAGGAGATAACCGACATCCACTAGACATGGCACGTGGAACTAGAACTAGAACAGTCTACCCCAGTGAGCGAAATAAAGGGTTCAGTTCGACATTCCAACCACCTAAAGAAGACCAGAACATTGTGATAAAAATGGTGACAAAGACGAGGACAATAGTCCGAATAATGTAAATAGTGTTCTTGCCCTATTTTCTGTCTAATTCTGCTATGTACTCTATTCATCAGTATTTAGATAACTTTTATGTGGTTCATTAGGCTGATAGTCCAATGGTGTTCACATTCGTTTGCACCAGGTTTCTTAGGCAGTACTATGAAAATGGATTTACATAGGTCTTCCAGAATATCACCACTGTTGTATATTTCATTTATTATCTCTGTAATCTTGTCAGTACTGAAATCATCTAAGTATGCCAGCATCTTATTGCAATTCTGTCTGGTCCTGCTGCTTTGTCTCTGTTTAATTTCACTAGTGGTAATTAGTAATTAAAAAGGCCAATGCAAATCAAGATTACCTAGTAGGTCAAACAATTTTTTTGCGACGTACTTTATCAAATGCTTTGCATAATGTAGAAAACACATCTACTACTCCTGCATTTGTATTGCTCTTTCTGATATAATTCTGAGTATAAATATCACACTCCTTGTTCCAGTGTTTTTAAAGAACCCGTACTGTTCTTGTGCTATTTCTGGTCTAATTCTGCTGTGCACTCTATTCATCAGAATTTGGATAAATTTTGCCGATTGTCTGAATGAGTACACATTCGTTTGCACCTGTCTTCTTTTTAGGCAGTGTTTGTAAAAGGGATCTAGTATAGGTCTTCTGATATATCACCACTGTCATATATTTCATTTATTATCTCTGTAATCTTGTCTATGCTGAAATCATTTACAGCTACCATCATCTCTATTGCAATTTCATCTGCTTTGTTCCTGTTCAATTTGGCCAAAGATTTCGTCAGGTTTTAATATTTCTGGTCTTTTGACATTTCTGTATATTGCAGGTTGCAATCTTTTGTCGTGGGAGTGTTCTCCAGTATATTCAGTCCATCTCTGAAGTATTTTTTCTTTCTCTAATATCAGTGTTGCATCCTTGGATTTCATGCATCCTGTTGATTAGCTCGTCTTTTATCCCGTTCTCTTATACACGTTTTATGTGATACTCTTTCTGCACACTTTTCATTGACCTATTCCTCTTTTGCTCGATTACATTTGTTCTGCATTTCTTTGTGTAATGCCTTATATCCTATGCCATACATTGGCATTTTTTTTTTTGGTCTCCTTTTCACGTCAAGAATTTCATGTCACTCATTCATTTTTTTTTTTTTTCCTCCTTGTCTAGTTTTCTTTCGGTTGATCTCATTTACTGATGTTACTGAAATTTCTATTAAATATCTCACACTTTGAATTTCCATTCTCATTTTCTTCCTTGTATCTGCTTTTAATGCTAACCATATATTTCTCCTTTACATTCAGTAGTGGCATATTGCAATGAGTGCTGCCTTGGCACTCTTCATTTTCTGTAATTTCACTAAGTTTACATATCACTAAAAGATGATCTTTTTATAGTCAGCACTTGGGTATATTTTGCAGTGTAAAACTGCATTCCTGAATCTCTTATTGATGGTTATGTAGTCAATCTGGTTCTTCATTTTTCAATGTTTAAATACATCTTGGGTGTTCTTGAAATTATATATTGGTTACTACCCAATTGTTTGCTGTGCACCATTGGACCTATTTTTCTCCATGTTCATTATAAGTTTCTAATCTGAACTTGCCAACTATTTCATCATCTCTCTCCTTCCCCACTTTGGCATTCAGGTCTCCCATCTATGACAATTGTAATTTCCTGCAATTTGCATTGCTCATTGTCTAACATACAGTAACATTTTTCCTTCCATACTTTGTGCTGTTGATACATATACAACTGATGGATGTATCAAAATGTTTCTCTTTCAGTTTAACTACAAAAATTCTATCAGGTAGTTCATAGTATCCCAGAACACATTTCTTCACATCATTGTCTAACATCAGCCCTACTCCCTTTCATTTTCCCCCCCTCTGCTTGCCTGTGTTTATCATTGACAAAAAAAAAAACTGGCCCACCTAGTTTCACATGCCTAAAATAATATTTAACCTATTCATTTCCAGCTTTATATTTTTTTTTAAGTGGCAACATTGACAGTGTCCTGACATCCCATGTTCCTATAACTGCTTTTTATGAACGTTGGACAATCTCCACAAAGAGGGAGAAGAGAATAGAAATGCATTTCTACTGAAAAATGCCAAAAGTACCATGGATTGAACATGTGAGCAAGAACAAAGTTTTAGAGAAAATGGAAACAAAATGACAAATTTTTAGGGCAGACGAGAAAAGAGGATTTAGAAAATTTGATACTAATAAGTAATATTGAAGGTGAGAGGTACAAAAAAAAAAAAAAAAAAAATTAATGCATAACCTAGCTAATGAGATTGTGTAAATGGTTGGCAGAACAAGGATTAGGAATGATAGCAAGAAGACAAACTTTAAGAGCTATAAAGCACAGAAGAATGGTAATATTAACTGTTTCCTTACATAGAAATAGAGATTTTATATAACACAATTACAGTATTAATCTAAGCACAGACATTGAAGTAACCTACAGCAACTGAGTAAACATCAGCCAACCAGCAAGGCCAAATATTTTAGTTTACTTTTATGATACCGAGAGTCTACTAGCTGACCTACACATTGTCAAAAATGCTGCACAAAAAGTCTTGCTGGCTATCATGATGGTAGGTGGGGGTGTTTCTGTCTATGTTTGTGGCTATGGAGTTCTGCTTGTAAGAAAACAGACACATTCATCGCACAAGAGGAATTCCTTTGCTTGCTTGCATATTCCCCCCACCTTTCTCTATCTCTCTGGAGGGTGGTGGGCTTGACATATAGTAGGTCATTTTGGCTAGGTGTGTGCAAAACACCAGAATTGTCCATGCCTCCCTGTTCCCCAGGTTCTAGTATCTACATTGATACTAAGTGTACCTTTGAATTGTTTGCACACCTTGAATTGAGGACACTTGCCTTGCATGAACTCTGCATAAAGCAACTGTTTTTAGCATGAAAGCATTCCTCTAAGGAAATAAGGTGACCAGTCAGTCACGGCTCATTATTTGAGCCAGCTGCAATGCTCCCATATCTGGCACATGTAACTCCCAAGTATCACTGGTGGAGCTGCTTTAGATATTGAATGTGTCTGTGCCTCTCTCACACACACACACACACAAGGAGCCTATGAGGAGTCACAGAATGAGGAGAGGAGGAAAAAAAGAAAAGAAAAAAAAAAAAAAAATTCTACATATACATACATATATATATATATATATATATATATTTATTTTACTGCAAAATAAATAATTTTTCAGGATGATTTCATACTTAGTTATAATAAATAGAAACTAAGGTGAAAATATTTATGTCTACATATTAAGTTGGAAACTATTTGTAATTTTACAGACCAGAAATATTAAAAGAAGAAACAAGATTTTTTTAAAATAAATTTGAATATTTATTGTTGAAATGTTCACAAGTAACAAGGTATGTAAAGAATTTGGGACATTAGGCGAGTTCTTTTTGTACCATTGAAACTTGTATATAAATTAATTTGACAAAGGTCCATTGCCGGATATCATTAGGGGGGGGGGTAACGTCTGACGAATTTTTCTTGTTACTTTCAAGTACAGTTTTCCCCCATTTCTCGAAAATCTGTCAAGCAATTAACATTCCCCAGGAGTTAATCAACCAACACTTGGTAGTTTCCAAGTTTTTGTTTTTTTTTATTTATGACTAAAATACAACCAATATTCAAAATTGAAAACTGTGTCTGGGCTGACAAAAAGTTGATGTTGCTATCTGAGGTCTAAGTCTGAGTGTAGCATCAATACTCAAGTGGCTTCATCTCTGTAAGCTTGAACCAGTTGCCACACTCGCAACGTTTGGGTTCACCTCGATGAAGATGCATCCAATGTATGACTAAGGAATCCTCCTCACCTATTAAAAAAAAAAAAAATTTCATTTAACTTAATACAGTGGTTCCAAATGGTGCAACTCACTTCAAAGTTGTGGAAGAGGAAAGCAAGTGAAGCAGAATGATTGAAAGACAAACAGTTTGGAAAAAATAAATATGATTTCAAAATTTAAATTATAGATTACTTGTAATTGCATGCATGAGTCCCGGTATAAATAGTTAGAAATAATTATTGACCGATTTTATTCTGATATTTTTGCATTATATCAAGTATTAAGAATGCAGTAACTCTGGTCTGCAAATTGGAGGAGAGAGTTATCAATGACAATGTTCTAACTTAGATCCAAGATTATCTCCCTTTATGGCCCAGAGAGAGAGAGAGAGAGAGAGAAAAAAAGAAAAAAAAAGTCATTTTAAAAGCAAAAAGATTGAAGAGTTATTGTTTATCAGTAACTCTGGTCTGCAAATTGGAGGAGAGAGTTATCAATGACAATGTTCTAACTTAGATCCAAGATTATCTCCCTTTATGGCCCAGAGAGAGAGAGAGAGAGAGAGAGAGAGAAAAAAAGAAAAAAAAAGTCATTTTAAAAGCAAAAAGATTGAAGAGTTATTGTTTATCAGTAACTCTGGTCTGCAAATTGGAGGAGAGAGTTATCAATGACAATGTTCTAACTTAGATCCAAGATTATCTCCCTTTATGGCCCAGAGAGAGAGAGAGAGAGAGAAAAAAAGAAAAAAAAAAGTCATTTTAAAAGCAAAAAGATTGAAGAGTTATTGTTTATCAGTAACTCTGGTCTGCAAATTGGAGGAGAGAGTTATCAATGACAATGTTCTAACTTAGATCCAAGATTATCTCCCTTTATGGCCCAGAGAGAGAGAGAGAGAGAGAAAAAAAGAAAAAAAAAGTCATTTTAAAAGCAAAAAGATTGAAGAGTTATTGTTTATCAGTAACTCTGGTCTGCAAATTGGAGGAGAGAGTTATCAATGACAATGTTCTAACTTAGATCCAAGATTATCTCCCTTTATATGTGAGAGAGAGAGAGAGAGAGAGAGAGAGAGGAAAAAAAAAAAGAAAAAAAAAAAAAGTCATTTTAAAAGCAAAAAGATTGAAGAGTTATTGTTTATCAGTCATATTCCTAAATGTTCAATACCGATGTATAATACGGCCCCTAGTTTTGAGAGAAGAAAAAAAAAAAAAACTGCACATTTTTTCTTATATAATACATTCCCTACTTATATATATATATATATATATATATATATATATATATATAGCACAAAATCAGTTTTTAGTTTGCATCAAATGTGGACGACAAGATTTCCGGGGTGGGGGGGAATCCCTGGCTATATGGCTCCTCCAATGATACATGTAAACAATCAGCAATTTACATATACAACTTCCTATTTTGGTTCTTGATACCAGATTTGTTTGTTTTTTGTTTTTGTTTTAAATTGTAAATAGAAATTGATCTACTTTTGTGAAAAAATAAATTTATCCAAAATAGCATGAGTGATGGTGCCCTTATCAGAGCTGAAATGTTGGTTTTAAAAATCAATTTACTGAAGCTGCTAGCCATCCCATTTTTTTCTCTTGTACTATATATTAGTAAATACTGTTTGCAAAAGTTGGTAGACTTACAATACTATTTTGAAGCAAAATTTCATTAAATTTGGAACTGATTTAGAAATTGAATGTATACAAAGGACCTTTAGTAAACATTCTGAATGTCAGAGAGTGGAATTGCATTCCTGAAGATTCTTACAGAAATACTCTGTCATTATCTAATTGTATTCATGAGAACCAAAAATCAAAGAGAAACAGAATGAGTAATGACCGTGTAGCATCAAAATATACACACTAGATTCTATTCCATCACACAACTGCCCTCTAGAGAAACAGGAATTTGACTGTTTTTAAAATTCATTTTAATATTTTGAAGAGTATATTTTGAATTTCTGGTTATTTAATTGAACTTGAAGTTATATAAACCTGAACCCAAAGCATTTGAAAGGTTAGCCTAATTAACAAGCTTATAGATCCTAGGACGAGAACCACTGACCTGACCGAAATATATGTATGCACATTAACAACACAGGTCTATTGAGAGCAAAAAATTCGCATACACATAAAAAAAAAAAAAAAAAATTTTCACCCACTGGCCCATAGAAAAATAGCAGTGGATGAATAGAGCCATGTTTTTCTTTTGTGAAGCTTTGTGTAAATATAAAGTAGAATTGAAGCAATGCAAAATAAATAGATAAAAATTATACATACATATACAGCCTACAAGACGAACATCAAATAGCGATGGCACCAAGTTGGGATCTTCTAGAGAGCCTGCCTTCTTTTTCTTTACATTCATCTCAAAAGGATCCTGCAAAAAAGGATTATTAAAAGTTAATAGAGTGGTTTCTTTTTTTTGTCACGACCTTAAGATTTAGATAGCTTTAAAACTACAATTGAACTTTAAGAAACAAACATCTGAACAATGTTGCATGTGTTAACGACTTACAGATAGTTAAGGAATGCATTTACAGCCAATAGAAACCCAAACTAATTATACAATAGAGACAAAATTGTCAGGTTTACTCAATTCTCCAGTCATTTAACAGTGTATTAAGAAGTTTTTGAGATTATAAAGTCTGAAACTAAGATTTAAAAAAAAAAAAAAAAAAAAAAATTCTTGAAAAGTTTTCTTTTGGATTATACCTAACAAAGACTAAATGGATCGTCTAAAATGCTGCATTAATAAGGGTAGAGATTCCATTGTCTAAATAATGATACTACATATGATTTTTTTTGAATTAACAAGTATGTTTGTCCAATAAACAAGAGTTAAAACATGGCTACAATTTCACAAGCATATGACTGATAAAATTCATTTTAGATGACTTTAACATTTTTTTTTTTACCCAATATATTGACAATTCCAAATGTTAAACTCACCTCATGACCAGCTAGTTTAGCAAGCAGCTCAAATCTCTCAAGACCGACAGAATGTCCAAGCCCATCAGGCATATGCACCTCGTTAGAAGCTTTAAAAAAAAAAAAAAAAAAAAAAAAAGAGTTTAATTCATGACAAATTATATATATTATTCTCTGCTAGAAGCAAAAACATTAACAAATATTGGTTCATTTCTTAGCTTAAAAAAGCTTGGTTGTTTGCAGATACTTCCTTTCTAATCTAAGAAAGGATCACAAAACTCCTTCATATTACTATTTATATACAAAATAGAGGAGCTTCATTCTTTAGTTCCATCAGGTCAGACCTTCACAGTTGAGACATGCCAGGTTATCTCCAGAGTCAAAATCATCCCTCATTTCTTTCATATTCCATTGGTAAGGAGGAAGTTCTACTCAGCTTTTTCTAAGAACTGCTTCCCAAAACACTACAATCTTAACCTCTTCCAGTCAAGGACCAATCATTACACATCTATATCTGCATAATCCTTACTTCCTACTCTTACTTTCATATCACACACCTCATTCAGCAAACCTCTCTCTTGACTGGCTCTCAAGCATTGCATTGAGCAAACTTTAGTATATAGAATTAAAAAAGAAAAATTTTTATTCAATGTCTACTAGAACACAGAAGGAACTTGTACAAGCCCAGAGTGAAATAAACAACCTTTATTCTCAGAATAACTTATTAGGTTGGTGCAAAAATAATGTTTTTTGACATATTTTTAACGCCAAAAAACGATATTTTTGCACCAACCTAATAATTACAAAGATTAAATCAACTTAGGCTTTAAATCTGAACAATTAGATTTTTTAGGAAAAGACATTTTCCTGAAAGGTAGTAAATATTTTTTTAAATAAGGATCTCAAAAGAGTGTAGTACTTAAGGCCATTTATTATTAGAACATTATAGCTGTTTAAAATTACAAGGAAAGCAAAATGATATCTTTCACAGAGCAGATGGGCCAAATTTAACTAGGAAATAAAGCAAACTTTTTGGGGGAGAAGTCTCATTTACAACAAAATCTGAATTGATTCTTAAAGCATTTTATTGACTAAGTGTAGGAAACAAGTATTATATTCAAGCATGGTGTCAAAATTAAACCATGAATATCAAAAAAGAGCCAGGACTTAAAGTGTTGGTTAAAATATCAGATTCCACTGCAGTTGTGAATTTAATCTCACTTGTTATGGTAGTGCCGAAAATGTTACATCCTCTGGTTCAGTGGGGGTAAAATGAACAAGTAACACAAAAGATGAATAAGAGTACTAAATGTTATTAAACATCTTTGAAGTAAGGAAAAACAAGAAAACAATCAACCTCTGTAGATTTTAATAAAAGGTTCAGTTTGAAATTTTAAGGTTACTGAGTACAATGACAGAATTGAAGAATACCAAAGTGTACAATGCACAAAGTGTTTGTGGTATGACCACAAAGATAAGCATGCTGGTCCAAATAGTAAAAAAAAAAATTTTTTAAAAATTAAAAAATTTGAGAATTAACATTTTTATAATTAAATAAAATCAAAAATGGGTAAAGAAAAACTGTAAATAAAAAGTCAAAAGGTTCATGTAAAATATCAAATGATTGATTTAACGGCATATAAACTCCTTATGGGTCATTTAAGCCTCTCCACATCCCATTGTTTTGATCACATGGTAAGCAAATGTTATAAAAGGAAAAAAAAAAAAAAAAAAAAATTGTGTAGATCAACAAAGTTTATATAACAGAGGTTTATACCAGAACACTTTTCCGTATAAGAATCTACAAGCATGCAGGCTAATGACCATTCCCTCAGTCTAATTTCATGATACTTTGTTTCTGAGTTAGAATCAGGGTTTCAAGCTCAAGTTAGAGACTTCTTGAGGCAAATTATGGAATGCTAATGAAGCACTCATCTCCCTCTGCCATGATATAGACACTTTCAATTCTTCGACTTCGCAATTTCACCAGGGCGCACTGCTCAATTTATCTAAGTCTGGAATAAGGCAGGAGTCAGGAGTTCTATGGCAGCAAGTCACGTGGGGATCAGCAAAGTGATAGTCTTCTGGTGTAATAGAAGTATGTCTTTGCCTCAGCTGCTACTCTGCAATTCCCCTTGGATCTAACACTTATGGACCTCGCCCAACATCAGGATTGGATTCAATAGGATCTTCCAAATATCCTATCAGAACTCACTGCTGACAGTGTCCTGGGAAGCAGTTTGCATGTACAAATTTGGAGAATCCTTCCTCTGAAGAGTAGGAGGTAGCAGGGCATCGACCTACACCCTCTTACTCCTGCCTTCTCTTAGTCGTACCTTGTATCAACACCCTTCAATGGGTGTAGTCTATTTTTCACCCTACTCTCTCATTAACCAATCGAGGGTCCTTCAACTGGGTGGCATGACTAGCACACGTTCGTTAATTAAAATTCACTTGTCCCAACTTCACATTGGAAATGTCCTTTGTCATAAGAATGATATTTTTCCAAATTTCTCATCTTGGATAATTATTATGTTGGTGCAAAAATAATGTCGTTTTCTCACATAGTAACATGTGAGAAAATGACATTTTTGCACCAACCTAATTTTTTCGTTGTCTTCAAAGGAGACTTAACCAAGCTGTCATCTTACCAATTGACCAAATTCTTCATCATTCAAATTCTGCATTGTATCCAACAAGATCTTATTTCTTTAGCAATATGCACACCCTCCACTCCTACCAACAAGGGGCATAGAATCATTTCCTTACTCTCATATACTTATTAATTATAAAATTATTATCTGCAACTAGCTTGGTAGTCTCAGTCCAGAAATGTCAGCCTTGGTCAATTTACAGATGTCACCCCACCCCCCACACACATTGTCCCTTACTTTAAACAGATACCCAAGTAGATTTCAGCATTATCTTCTAGAAAGGCCCTTTATTCACAAGATGAGGAGTGGGGAGAGACAAAAAAAAAAAAAAAAAAAAAAAAAAAAGTATTTTTCCTTTTGTTTTTGGTATGTCCTTCAATCTATCTACTACCTTTTGTGCACTTAGGATTTAATTTAAGCCTTTTTCTCTTTAAATTATTAGCATTCTACAGTGTGTGTATATATATATATATATATATATATATATATATAATTATTGTAGTTTTGAAGTTAGAATTTTGGAATACATTTTTATTTCTTTAAGAAGTTGTAGGATATTATATGGATTAATGCCATGTAAGTTCTTTCATGTTCATTGTTTGGTTGACTTTGTTTAGTGGCATATCAATGTTATTTAATGCTGAAAGCTAAATATTTTGAATACAATTTTATGGCTTAAACTACAGAAAATGTACTGTTGATCGTTTTACTATAAATATGTAATGTTGATAATTTTTTCTTTTTTATATAAAAATGTATTGCAGGTACTTTTGCTATAAAGAAAAGATATTTTTATACTTTTATAGTTTTTTTTTTTTTGGTGTGTGCGTGTGTGTGGGGGGGTCACTACTGAACATACCCAGGACCCTAACAGGTGCTACAACTCTAGGTCAAGATGGACCTGGGAACAACAGCAATTAAGTGGCTCAATGCTCCTCAAATTTAATGATCAGGTCTTGCAGCCAAATGTAGTTTATAGTTAGGCCTGGGACTATAACGTATCAAATTATGAAGTAAATTTACAATGTGGGCCCCAAAGTATTTCAGCAATTTCTAGATTTCTAAAAAACAAAACAAAACAAAAAAAAACAAAAAATGAACAACTAGTGAGATTGCAAAATATACCAATACAAGAGGGAAAATAGTGTTCATGAAGGCCACCGTTAATAGCCAGTTTTAAGCCTACGACCCCAATACAGGTATCCCCAAAGGCTCTCTTCAGTTCTACCCTCTTGATTTTATATTAATCTGACCAGAAGCTTTCTCAGATCATTAGTAAATATCTAAGCTGATGATAATAATTTAGGAGTGCACCCCACAAAAATCTAAAGGGATCAGAGCCTGGCACAGATGATCTCTTTTGATCTAACTCCAACAGCTTAATTTTTTTTTTTTTTTTTTTGAGAGTGGGGGGGGCACTAACTTTTCATTGTCACTCAGCAGCCCTTAATTTTTTCTGGTCATGAAGAAAATTTGTCCTCTAAATGATATTCCTAGCCTTGAATGACTATTGGTACTAAAGTTCACCCCAGATCTCAAATGGAATCCAGCTAAAAGATGCTGGAAAAAATGATCAGATTCTTGTGCTATTCCAGAAAACACCCGACTCTTGTCATACTCTATCTTTACAAGAATTTGATCAGATCAAAAATGGAATATTACTGCAATATTTGATATGGAGCTCTTAGACTCGGACAGCAATCAATCAGTAACACTACCTTGAATGACCCTAGTCTTGTATTTAGCAAATTTTTTTTTTTTTGGAGGGAGGGAGAAAGTTTATTTTTGAATTCCATTCTTCAAAGTAGCCATCCAATTAAAAAGTTTCCAAAAGGCTGGTTGGGAGTTAATGCTAGACATCTTTTCAGTCAGTAATTTGTATCAGATGATCTGATTGCCCTTTCTCTCCCCTCTTTATAGCAGAAAATAGGGTGGGGGCAGTCAATGCTTTTTTCTTTCACATTTTGAAGATAAAGTATGCTACTTGCCCACTAACAAAATTGGAAAAAAAAAAAAACAAAAAAAAAAAAAAAAACATACATTTTGTGCAAAAATAAAATTAGTAATAGCATATTTTATGTGGTATACCAATGTACTATCTCATCCACTGAGAGTCCTAATACTAATATGATATACATTGGGTCTACGAAGAATGAAGTTAAAGCCAGATGGAGGCAGCACAAGTGCTCTTTCAACAATATAAATAAAAGAAATCAGACATCTCTATCTAAATATTTTTGGCATTTGAAGGAAATGAATAAAACACCAAAAGTAAAATGGGAATTTATAAACAAAACTATTAGGTTGGTGCAAAAATAATGTCGTTTTCTCACATATGTTAATTTTATATATGATTTCTGAATTAATTCATTGATATATATAGCCATGTTATATATCATTTTGAAGCGCGTTTTTCGCTCTATCGAATAGTGTTATTTGTTACCGTTCTCAATCTCTTCATTCATTTTTTTGCAGGCTTTTCGACAGCATGGACAAAATTCAGATCCGCACGATTTTCTTGTTCCAGTTCAAACTAGGCCAAAAAGCTGCAGAGACACCTCGTGATATCAATGATGTGTTTGGCCTAAAAACCACTAATGAACGTGTGGCACAATGGTGGTTCAAGAAATTTCGCAATGGTGACGAGAGCCTCGAAGATGAAGACAGTCGCGGCCGGCCGACTGCGGTTAATAACGAACATTTGAAAGCCTTAATTGAAGCCGATCCTCGCAAAACCATACGAGAAGTTGCTGTTGAACTTGAGGTCGACCACTCAACAGTCGTTCGCCATTTAAAGCAAATAGGGAAGTCAAAAAAGTTAGATAAATGGGTGAACGATAATCAAAAAAAAAATCGTCAAAAAACGACATTTTTTCACCAACTTGTAAAACTTGGGATGACCCATGCCCTTTATGCCTACATGAGAAACTACACATTATTAAGGTTCTAAATAATAAAAATCTATTAAACAATAGACACGAGTTAACAGTTTTTTGTCGACGTCATCAAATCTTTGCATTGAATAATTAGCATATAATTTTTTTAAAAATCCATAGTCCTAATAAATAGCTTAAATACCCTACAAAAAAGATAACCCTTTAGGCAGTTTTTTTATATACACAAAACCCTTTCAGAAAAAATAAATAAATAAATCTCCATAAACATGCAAACCAGACTAGACGAAATCATCTTCGTTTTAAATTTAGACACCCCAACCTTACCCCGACTTGACACCTATGAATGTAACTATACTGATACAAATTATTAACACCCTGCGCCCCTCTTGAACAATCATGCTGGCCGTCACCATGGAAATTTTGATTTCAATAATGAATCTGCTATTAAAACACAAATTTCAGAAATAAGTTATTCCCCAAAAAATTTTGCTTGAAAATGGAACAGAGCTTACTTTAATTCAATTCAAATAATTATATTGAAGTTTTCGGCTCTTGTTTTGAAAGATGAGAACTCTTATGTAGCGTGTTGGAATCATATTTTTGAATAAATAATTATATTTATGCTCTACTTTTGTATCGAGCACTATTTTTTAAAAATAATAACAAAAATACTAAAGAACTTTGGATTATTGACATAACCAGTTCTTTCCTATTTTCTATATATTTTCACATTATATATATATATATATATATATATATATATATATATATATACATATACACACACACACACACACACACAGAGTATCAAAGATATTTCCAAATTTTGAGACCAGCTTCCTCACACCAAAACAAGGACAAAAGTCCCTATAAACATATGCACACAAATCTTTTGGTTTTGGGTTATTAAGTTTAAAGATTATAGACTGTTGAATGTACAATCCAAAAATAGTTTTACAAACTTTTCTGCAAGTCCCTGATGCCAAAACAATGTAAAATGTCCATATAAACATGTCTAAAAGGCTGTTGTTTTACCTCAACACAGCAACTCATAACAAATGTTCAAAATGTCCTCCACTTGCTTCCACACACACACTTGTCTGATCATTGACTGGTGGACCCTTTCAAATACTTCCACACGATGTCGAATGGCTTTGCAGGCTCCCATAACATTATTGAAGCATCTCTGCATTATTAATGACGGCTGAATAAACCAATTGTTTTAGGTGGCCCCACATAAAAATCCAAAGAACTGAAGTTGGTGGAACATGCAGGCCATGGAACTGGTTTCTGCCCTACCTACACATCTTTGATGACTGCTGTCTGGTCTGAAAACACATCTGATACATCTGTGCAGCCCTGTGTCAGTTATCATTTGCTTGGTCATATATAAAAAAAATCATATGCCTGCTCAAGATATGAATATCCTACCATTGTTAAATGGAACGCTTCTCAGTTAACTCACTTCTACACATTAAATGTTGAAGGCAAACTAGCCACAAATGTACATGAATAACAAATGTGACCTTATCTACATAGCAACAGCGCCATTTACTGTAAACTTTCTTTAAACTTAATAACTAAGAAACAAAGGATTTGCAGATATATGCTTATATGGACTTTTGTCCTTGTTTTGGTGTCATGAATCAGCTTCCAAAGTTTGTAAAAGTATTCTAACAAACAAACAAGCATACACTACACGTGTGATCTTGATAAATGCATTTATTATAATTGCCAAAGACAAATGCAGACTTGTTTACTTTGCAACAGTATTGACCAGAGAATCATTCAATGAACACAAAATATGGAGAAATTGAAATGTGCTTAAAAGATATTTGTTACAACTAACCATTGCTAGTGCCTCACACAGCAAGATTTCACTTTTTTCTATGTTGCGGAATAAAAGAAAAAAAAAAGACACCCTGTTTTCATTAGTGAAAAAAACCCATTTCTTGCAGTAACATTATTTTCATCATGATGAAATAAGGTATATCGCTAGTTTAATGGAGATAAAGTAAGAAAAAAAAAAAAAAAAAAAAAAAAAATTAAATAAGTCCAATGGAAAGCGACTACTTTTAAGCATAGATACAATATCTGATAAAACTGGTTGAAAGAATTTAGTTTGAAGGTTGTCATGCAATCTTCATTTTTTTTTTTTTTTTTTTTCTTCATTTGGTATGGATCATTGCCAAGATGTATAATTTGGTAGAGAAGGACAGATGAGCACAAATTGAATGGATTACATTTATAGAAAACATGTTTAATGAAGTGTTTTTTTTTTTTGTTTTAATGTAATCTTTTACTGTGAGTAGGGAGTCTCATTTGTACATTTGCATCATTTTTGCACTTATGAAGTTGTGACAAGTTATCTAGTAACTTAGTAATAAATTGAAGTTCTAATGACTTATGTTTACAACAGAAAGGAAGTTTATTAAAAAAACAAAACAAAAAAAAACAAAAAAAAAATTGAAAATTACACAGGGGACAGTACTACCCATGTTGAAGACACCTGCTCTAGAGCAATAATCACATTTTTATAAGGAATTAAAATATAATGATTTTAAAGATTTTATATGCAGATCAAATTAGTATTTCTTCTATCGCCAGAAAAATAACTATGCTATTACAGTTTTTACAACTCATATTTTATATCCTAGAGTTGTGCTTTGTACTGAAACTTCATTTTTTAAGTTGTGATAACTCCTTTAACAAAGATGGATTACACAAACTGTTCTTGTCTCAGATGGAAGGTTACTTATTTGGTTTGGTTTTACTATCGAAGAAAATGAAAAATTTGCTCATAGGTTTCACTGAAAATTAGAGTTAATTTCAAATGTTTGCACAGACAAATTTGGAATGTATTTGAAATCAAAAAGAAACTTATAGAAAATTAAATGTGACACCATGATAACCATTATTTTATTGTTTTTCATCTTAAATATAATTTTATTTTTAGTTCTTAGTCAAAACCAGATAAGAGATTGAATCTCAAAGATTATCTTTCATTTCTGATTCACACTGATGTAATAGAAAATTGAAAGTAAATACTAGTTAAAAAAAAATGATTGCTGGCATTGTTTCATTAAATAAGCATCATACTAATTACGATAGCACAGAGATTGATAAACTTTAAATGCACAAACAAACTTCAGTTATCAAATTTTAAATTCAAATCATTTTCTGTAAAGCTGTTAAAATTAAGTATGCCTCTGACCACTCCTCTTTCCTTGCCCATGGCAATCTGAGCTTCTACTCTGAATACTGTTATTATTTCAGATTGTTCAGAGGCAATTTCTCCAAATCAAACATTGCAAAATGCCCAAGTTTGGACTAAATTTAACATTACATTCAGAAAATTTTGTTGCATAAGGCTATTGTACTTTCATTAAAAATATTTGACAAAATAAAAAAAATTATGATTTTAGTTCATGTGATTTATTTCTAACTTAGAGCTCTATGACTCACTTCATCACTCCCCCACCCTTTCATAGAAGGGGGTATATAAACAAGGTACACCAGGTGAGAAGAGTGGAATATTTTATTTTTTAAACTTGTTTAACCGGATCTATCGCTCATATATATATATATATATATATATATATATATATAAGTTACCAAACATGCATTCAATATAAACACTGATGTCATAAGTTCTGATAAGTAAACAAAAATATACCAGAATACAAACATTTATAGTAAAAAATTAACACCCAGGAGAGGTGGGGGGGTCAGTCCTAATCATTAAAATCTAGAATATAGACATGAGAAACTAAAAAGTTTTGAAGTGTCTTGTGAATGTGAAAGAGGACTGATCAATTGAAACTGTAAGAAATGAAGTATAATAAAATAAAAAGTCAAGGTCAAACAGGAGATAACCAAGCCATCTTTTCTAGAATAACAGAGGAGGAAAAAAAAAAAAAAAAAAAAAAAAAAATATACAGAAACATTTAGAAAAGACTTTAATGCCTATCAAGTCAAACATTTTGATAATTGTGAAGACAATAGGGAAGAGGGTCTCTTGGACTAAGATATTTGCATTAAAAAAAAAAAAAAACAACCTTTTACTGCATTAACATGCACACAAAATATTTTTGTTTAAATGTAAACTAAATACATTTTTTGCTAGTTTTTTTTTTTTAATAAAATGTTAAATTTAGTCACAATTTTCATATTCCAATAAAGCATTATTAGCTGAATTAGTAACTTTTTAGATATTAGTATGTTTATCTCAAACTTAATTTTTGCTTAAGGAAGATCTGAATAAAAGACTTTAGGGTACAGATACTGATCCTATTAGTGCCAATTCTTTTGGAATGGATATCATGTTAATATTTCTTATAAATCTACAAAATTCAAATGTAGATTACAAAGATTTTTTGGGGTGAAAGACTGAAATGTGTAAATTAAAGGTTCATTAGTTGTATTAGTGTTAAATCAAGTTTAAATATCAGTAACTTTTCTAAGCAGAAAATTTAATTGCTGAAAGTTATAAGGATTATTTATTCTATAATAAAAAATTAATTTCATGCAACTAGATCATCTCTTAGTAAAAAAAAATCTGATAAGGAGGCATTAATTACTCTACACCAGTAAGTTAACATTAAGAAAAAGATAAAGCTGCTAATACATAGTACCTGTCTAAAAAAAGAATGTTCACACCTGTGCACTTAAGCTAGCTTGCTTTGGATAATTTTCAATAATATAATAATCTATATATAAAATTCTGTGACATCTGTTAGTCCGTTTGTCACACCCTCTAAAATAGCCATACATTGACCAATCAAAACCAAATTTTGGAGAGAGGTACAAACAGGTAAGGTGGTACAAAGTACAGTTGGTTTTACTAGGGTGCATAGCTTTGTACAATAAAATGGCATTAATTTTTTTGAGGAAAAATCAAGTTTTATTATTTAACATACAAAATACTATTTTAAAAACTGATTAAAATAAATATTTAATAGAAATGCAATATCATCTTTTGCATATCTTAGTTTTCATATTTCATTGATTGGTTTGTGAAATTGAATGAAATGTAGAGTTTGTAAATCGATAAGAAAAAAAAAAAAAAAAAAAAGTTAGCAATAACTTCTACAATACTAAATACTGTGAGGATTTCAACATGGGTCAGCCTTGTTAAACTAAAAAATCTAGTAATAATAAATGTGACAATATAGTTAATTGAATAGATAAGAATCCAAATTGCTCATGCAGAAAATCTATGCAATTGTACAATCATAAATCTGATTGTCTCTTCACAACTGTTTAAAACCTTTGTTTTTGTCATATAGGAAAATCTGACATGGTGCGTAAAGGAAATAGTCTGCAAAAAATCCCATTTGTCAGTAACATTTTAAACAACTCATAGAATGTAAAGTTTTTAAAGCAAACCTGTGCCAAACTGTGTTTCCTGATTCCTTAATGACTTGGCTGTCTGAAAAGGACAACATCAAGATGAAATAAGGGAAACTGACCACGAAAAATACAATTATGCACAACAAGTTTTCAATCAATCAGTAAACTTCTGGACCTTTTTGGGTGACATTATAGGATCTAGACGGCTATTGTTTGCACATGGAATTATTCACTGGTAATTAATCTTCGATTTGGCTGTGGAAAATGTCACTCAGCAGTTAGCATTAAGAAATTATACCCAATTTTCCGAGAAAAATCACCTTTTTTATGAAAAAAAAAAAATTTATTTTCACTTCAAAATAATGTAATTCAAACTTCATCCCTTTCTCCTTAATTTGGTGTGAACATCATTGAATAAAAGGAACGACTAAATGGCCCGATGATGGGAAATATATGTATGATGGGAAAGACGTGTGGCGAAAAAAACAATGTCTGCTAAATGTTGTTGTCATCACCCGGGTACAGGGTGTTAAAAACAAAACACATCAAGCCATTGTTCAAACATAAGTTATACCAAGCTGTGCTAATGTTGAACCTGTTTCTTTTTTCTCCACTCTTTGCTCTTATCTGGGAGTGGTGGGTTTTATTACAACTTGTTCTAGACATTTCTTGCTGGCTGGCTGACCTTTGACCCAGAGATGTCAATTTGGCTTAATTTTTCTTATCGCTGCTAATTTTTTTTGGGGGGGGGGACTTTTGGTTTCTGGTGGTCAGGAATTGCAGATAATGCAGATGAATCTTTCACTTTTTACTCAAAATTTTGTGGCCAGGAGTCAATTTTTTTAACCCCTGGCAGTCATATAATTGAAAATTACCAATGGACTTTGTCGCATTTTGACCCCCTTCAAAACTCAATTTTATGCCTGAAATAGTTTGATTATGATTTAGGCTGATTTAAAAAAAAAAAAAAAAAAAAAAAAAAAGTTTATTTTCCATTAATGAGGAAAATTTTTCTTTAGAGCTAGAAGAAAAAAAAAGAAAAGAAAAACTTTCACTATTTGTTTCACATTTTACCCCCTGAAAAAAAAAAAAAAAAAAAAAAAAAAAAAAAAAAAAAGTCATTTACACCAGCCAATTTTACTTTTAAATGAAAGATATCCTTTGCTTTCAGAAAATACCTAGTTTCATGGGGTTCGGATCAAAAGTTTCCTTGATATTAGTTTAGATGATGATAAAACATATTTTTCAATGTTTTACCCCTATAAAAGTATGAAAATCCATTTTTTCAGAGAAAATAAACTGTAACAAAATGACTCATTTTTTTGTGATGATTTTTACTTGGGATAGGAAATTTTGTTACCATAGCAAACCTCAAACAGTTTTCTTGGACACATTTTACTTTACCAAGTTAATGGATATGAACCTAGCATAAGGTATTTTATTTTCATTGTCAAATGGGGCTAATTTAATTCACAAGAATAGATATGTATGCATTCTACTTAATTCAGAAAATTCATGTGTATTAATTATTTTGAAGCAAATGAAACAAGCAAACTTAGGATTATATAAGTATGGGTAGAAATTAGACAAAAATCAGATCTTATGAATAAGCAACAACGAAAAAAAACAAAAACAAAAAAAAAACAACTTATCACTATGCATTTTTAAAGAGGCTAGATTATCTAAAATTTCACAAAATGTATTTTGTCATGTTATTTAAAACTAGATATAGAGTTTCAATGAAAGTTTTCCCAATTAAAATTAAGAATCAAATTTGCATGAAACAAAGCAAATCTGGTCATCAGATTCTTCCTCATTTACTTTCTGGATAATTTGGTTTTATTGACTTCATTTATTGAGCTCTATTTTCCAAACAAAATGAACACTATTTCCCCCGAGTCTAGTGATATTTTGTGCCCATAAACCTACAAAGATTAAAGGAAAAGACCTAAACTTATTTTTTTAAGTAAATAAAGTTTTACTTTTAAACATTGATTACTATTTTGAAAGAGTAGAAACAAGATACATTGAGAACTTAGTTTTGAAAAGTGATTGTTTAAATCTCAAGTTGTATTTGAAAAGAAAAACTTTAGTTAAATAAAAATTTGGAGAGAGACATGGCTTACAGCCAACATTAGTCATGTTGAATATTTGTTTTACAAATATAACTATATTTTATTTAAATTAATTTTCGAAAAAATAAGGTTTGCTATAGATGCTTTGCTTTAACAAAACTTAATTGAAAATTGCCTTTTTATATTAGGTACAAAAGTTTTTTAAAGATTGAATAAAAAATTTATTTTCCATGAGAGGACTGAAAAATATTAATAAATCAATAATACACAAAGAACTGCTCTTTTAGGGTGATACTGAGTCGGTATATACAGAAAAACCTCATCTATGGACTAATAGGGGTCCGTTAAATATGATCATCCATAGACAGGAAGGGATTATTTTTTTAATTATAAAAACTACTATAGTAACTACCAGTTTACAATTATAATGCAAATACTATAAACATGTATATATGGCATAAATAAATATATACTTCATAAAGATATATCAAGCAAAATAACAAAAATACATTCCTGATGAATGTGCTAATGTATCATACTTTGTCTTTCTTTACAATTGAAAGGGCTAGCCACTGCTTCCAAGCAGTCACTTTGAAAACCAATGACTTATTCTGCTAAGCTCACAATTTTTGAAATACATCATTGACAATTTGGAAGTTTTTTTGTTTTTTTTGCCTGCAGATTATTTTTTTTATTTTGCTGGCAGATTTTGTCTGCTACATTTTAAAGTGTTTTGAGTGTATATTTATTTTATAGCCGGACACGCATATGTGAATATTTGAATAACTTTTTGCCAAATAATTATATTTAATATTCTCCTTTTAAATGTACTTTGTTTTAATATTAATTAATTAAGTTATGCTTTTATTTACTATAATTGTGAAAATAAATTCAAGTTTAAATATATCTTACTTTATGATTATTTATTTACTTATTATAATAATCCCCTCCAAAATATATAGTAAATAATTATTTCTCAAAGAAGGTTCACTATAGGTTTTGCTTGAAAAAAATTTAAATATATCTTAATTTAACATGTTTACTAATAATTTGAAAAAAAAAAAAAAAAAAAAAAAAAGTTAATGAACTTTTATCCAAGTTTGATTTGTTTGAAAACAACATTAACAGAGTATTTGTTAGTATTTAAATAAGTATTTTTTTGAATAAAAATATGAGGATGCTCATCCCCCCTGCCAAGCATGTTACTGGTGGTTTAGTATTTTCTTAAATTTAGTTATTTTCTAAAAGAGAAAAAAAAAAAAAAAAAAAAAAAAAAAAAAAAAAAAATTTTATATTTTGAAGATTGAATAAAAATTTTTCCATAAGATAGCTGAAAAGTATCAATAAATTGTCAATAATATTCAGAAATGTTCCAAGCAACATTGGGTATTCCCACTAGTATAAAAAAAAAAAAAAAAAAAAAAAAAAAAAAAAAAAATTAACACAGACATTTCCACATTTAAAACAAAATGGCATAAGGCACTGTATCTTACAATGCTTCACTTCGTTCCAAACTCTAAATTTGACTTTTCCTTTTTTTTTTTTTTTAACAGATGTTTATGCCGATGATATACAAGTGCACCTCTAAATCTCTTAACAATTCAGAGATTGGTAGCTGACCTCTCTTCTGATTTAGGACTAACTTTCCAGTGCAGGGGGAAAAAACTGGCTGGTTATATTCAATGCCTCTAAAACCAAAATGGTTACATTTCAAGAGCACCAGTCACAATGAACAGATGTCTCCTCAAGGAGTTATTGGGCCTCAAAATCACACCAGATTTCAAGTGAAATTCCTACATACAATCCATCACTAAAGACCCAGGTAAAATAATTGGTTCCTTGTACAATTCCAGTAAGTACCTGACTCCTCATGCTAATCCTCTACCTTTATAAGAGTCAGATCAGGCTGAAAATGGAGTACTGTTACTGTATTTGGTCAGGAACTGCTCAGACCTCACTTTCCACTTTTGACAGAGTTCAAAAGTGTCTGAGTCCTTGAGACAGAGTGTGGTAAGTTTCACTGCTCTATTGCTACTACCATGGAAAGTGCTCAAATGAACTGCATCTCCTGGTTCTGACTTTCATGGCTAGGACCCACCATGCCACTTACATTGTAACAAACCACCCTCCTTCCCTCTATATTTCATTGGCAAGAAGTAAGTCCCACTCAAACAGATTCTTCCTGTGAAGACTCCCAAGAGAATGTTTCCCTGATCACTACAATCTTAACCTAGGTACCTCCATGAGATCGCTAAAAAAGAGCACAGCATGATGAAAAAGACTCCAAACTTGACAAAAAACAAAATTTTAGTGTCTAAATGTTATTAAGAGGAAAGATCAAAGTGTTTTAGGGGTATTTTTTTTTTTGCATTTTTAATCGTTCCGAGCATGTCTGAAATTTTTGTTAAAAATCTTTTTTTTTCAGTCAGCAAAATTGACAGATAATCGATTATGGCATACATTTTTTTTTCCCCATTTTATAAAAAAGATGAAAATCTCACTTTGAAATTCTTTTAAAAATCAATTATTTTTTCAAAACTTTAAGAAAATCAGAAATTATGTTTATTTAAAATATTTTGAACCAAGGTTGACTTAGCTTCTGCGCCAAAAAGATGTAATTTGAAAATAAAACAAAGCAGATCATAACCTTTCGCGTCACTTGACAGGGGAGGAATGACATTGACAGATTTACATGATCATAATTTGTTCTATGGAAGCCGAAAAGTGAAGTTATTTAGATTTAAGCGAACAAATTATTTACCTTGTTATTTTTAAGGAAAACTTTCAGCACTAATTTTTTTTTTTTACTTAGCTTCCACCTTTATGACGCTTTATGGAAAATATATTATAAAGAAATTAAAGTAAGACTGTTAAGAGTGAGATTAAATTTCATATAAAAAGGTATATAATTAATTTATAGGCACCTTTTTATGAAATTTTATCAGAAGTGTACATAAAATACTATAAATTTTATGTACATTTATTACATTTTACTGTGTTATTTGTATTTCCATTCATTTCATTATTAATTTTGATATTTCATTTATGGAAAAATGTCATAACCGAGATTAATATAAAAATAAGATCATAAATTTCATAAGATGATACTGATACTTGTAGGTACCCTTCTCAGTTGAAATTGAAAAAAAAAAAAAAAAAAAAAAAAAAAAAAAAAATCAAATTAACTTCACGTTTTCACAAAAAGTAAAGGCCGTAACAGCAAAAAACAATGCTTAACTCAAATAACGCAACTTAATTGTATTCTGGTTGGTCTTCCGTACTTTATAATTACAGCCCGATTATAAACAAAATTAGATTACTTAATTACTGCGAATCTTCTTATAAGGACACTTAAGAAACCCGATGCTTTTCTTTTTTTTTTTTTTTAAACTAATTTTATATATTTTAACAACTTAAATGTATTAGGTTGGTGCAAAAAATAATGTCGTTTTCTCACATGTGAGAAAACGACATTATTTTTGTACCAACCTAACTAAAAAAATCTCTTATAATTAAAGAAATAAATTGTATTAAAAATTTATTTTTTGTTAAAAGATTTTTTTGCTTTCAGAAAGTATAGTCCATATTCATAAAAGTAGGTACCTCCACGAAAATGTAAACAAACACTAGTCTAACAGTGATATAGCATGATGAAAAAGACGCCGAACTTGACGAAAACAATTTTTTATCGTCTAATGTTCATATTATTATTAAAGAGGAAAGATCAAAGTATTTTTGGGGTATTTTTTTACATTTTTTAATCGTTCCTAAAGCACGTCAGAAATTTTCGTTAAATATTGTTTTTTTTTTTTGTCAAAAAAAAAAAAAAAAAAAAAAAAAAAAAAAAAAAGACAGATAATCAATAATCAATCATTTGATAAAAAAATGAAAATCTGACTTTGATATTCTTTTAAAAATCAATTATTTTTTCAAAACTGATTTTAAGAAAATCAGAAATTATAATGTTTATTTAAAATATTTTGAACCAAGCTTAACTTAGCTTCTGCGCTGAAAAAATGTAATTTGAAAATAAAACAAAGCAGGTCATAACCTTTCGCGCTGATGACAGCTGTGATTCATGACGTTTAGATAACTTACGGGAGGATAATTCTTTCTACGGATGGAAGGAAGTGAAATTATTTAGATTTAAATGAACAAATTATTTACCTCGTTTTTCATTTTTTTTTTTGTACTTAGCTTTCATCTTTACGTTTACGATGCTTTATGGAAAATATAAAGAAATTAAAAAATAAGACTGTTAAGAGTGAGATAAAATTTCATAAGAAAGAGGTAATCTAATTTAATTTATACGTACCTTATGAATTTTTATCAGAAGTGTACATAAAATACCATAATTATATGTACATTTATTACATTTTACTGTGTTTAGTATTTCCATTTATTTTGTTATTAATTTTGATATTTCATTTATGGAAAAATGACATAACCGAGATTAAAATCAAAATAAGATCATATTATAAATTAAAGTTTAGCAATAGTTAAATTTCATAAGATGATACTGATACTTATAGGTACCCTTCTCAGTTGAAATTGAAAAATCAAATTAACTTCTCCATACGTGTTTCGCAAAAGTAAAGGCCTTAAGAGCGGAGAACAATGCTGAACTCAAATAATGCAACTAAATTGTATCCTGGTTGATCTTCCGTACTTTATAATTACCGCTCTATTATAAGCACAAAAGTTACATTTTTTAATTACGTTGGCTAATCCGATTGGTCCAAACGATACAATTTTCAAAGCGCTAGACAATGGCGATCTCATCTGGACACAATTGAAAGCTCGGTGCTGCTTTTAACTAATTTTATAATATTTTTAAATACTTAATGTAAAAATCTATTATAATTAAAACTAAAAGAAATAACAAATATAATTGTATTAAAAATTCAATTTTCATTGAAAAATCTTTTTGCTTTCAGAAAATATTGTCCATATTCATAAAAACAAATAAAAGCATTTGAAATTAAATTTTGTTTTATTGAGTTTTGTATGTTACAATTCAGAGCTGATTTTCAGGTACGTTGGCTCCAATTAAAAAAAAAAAAAAAAAAAAAAATACATGATTTGCATTCTTCAAAGCCTTGTGCTTTTATTGCAATCTGTAAGGGGCGGTGAGATCGAATTTCTAGAGTTTTTCATAAAATTAGTTATGGGGTGTTAATAAAAATGAAAAAAAAATTTCTGCCATGACTTTTATAAAAAACAACATATAATAATTTCGATCATCTGTGAATAGTTTCTGAAAGTTTCATTAACATCTGACAATTATTTTTATTTTTGCAAGATTTTCCAAATTAATGTGTGTAAATACAAAAAAAACGCGCTAAAAATTATCTATGTTATTTACTACCCCTTGTTGCAGCAAAGATAAACAAAGTTTTTAAATCAAAATTTAGAATATTCTAAAAAGATGGAAAAAATTTTGAAAAATAATTAAAAAAAAATTTGGTCTATCCTCTTCATAAAAACAAGCATTTAGACGATAAACTTTTGTTTTCATAAAATTTGGCGTCTTTTTCATCAGACTATGCCCTTTTTTTTAGCGATTTCGTGGAGTATGCTACATAAAAGCAAATAAAAGCATTTGAAATTAAATATATTTGCTTTGAGTTTGAGGTATGTTACAATTCAGAGCTGATTTTCAGGTAGTGCGGATACACTTAAAAAAAAAAAAAAAAAAAAAAAAAAAAGAAAAGAAAAGTGATTTGCATCATTCGTCAACAAAGCCTTGTGCTTTTAGTTTTTAACTATTGTAATCACTAAACCTGATGCGATCGAATTTCTAGCGTTTTCATAAAATTAGTTATGGGGGCGGGGTTTAATAAATATTAAAGAAACTATTTCTGCGATGACTAAAAGAAAACATAGTAATTTCGATCAGCTGTGAATAGTTTCTGAAAGTTTCATTAACATCCGACAATTATTTTTGCAAGATTTTCCAAATTAATGTGTGTCAACAAAAAAAAAAAAAAGTGCTAAAAATTGTGTTATCCGGTGATACAAAGAGAAACAAGGTTATTTTAATCAAAATTTAGAATGTTCTATAAAGAAAGAGAAATTTTTAAAAATAATTAAAAAAAACTTTGGTCTTTCCTCTCAACATGAACATTTATTTTAGTCGATAACATTTTGTTTTCGTCAAGTTTGGCGTCTTTTTCATCATGCTACGCTTTTTTTAGCGATTTCGTGGAGGTACAGAGTATTTTCCTGATGGTTACAGAGTACTTAAAAATTACATAAAAAAAATGAAGGCGCTCACGGTATGTTCAATTACTTTTTAGTCACCTTAAAAAAAGAAAAAAAAAAGAAAAACTAAAAACATTCATTTGCAGTGTTTAAAATGCATTTCTGAAATTTCATTGGTGTATAAAAAACTGAAGTGTAAGTTCATATTCATTAAAATTTTAATTTTAATTTTTAGTATAATTTTTCTCTAAAGATAAAAATTTTTCAACCGTATGTTTACCAACTATTTTGCGATAAGTAAAAACGCAAGTTTTTATTCAATATTCATGAGCAATAACGGAATTTTTAAAAACAAACTTCGTTTCTAAATTCTGAAGAGTTTGTGAAGATCATAAAAAAAGGTGAAGTTTTTTTGTTTTTTTTTAGTGGATCCTCAGAAAAGACACGGAAAAATATAGTTTATTTTGAAATAAACTGCATTATTCCTTATTTTGAATCTGAAGAGATTACTTTTGAAATCCAGATTTTGAAAAGTCAACAAATTACGTGCAAGGTAAGTTAGTGTTCGTTCGGTATGGGGAGTGGTTTGAAGCACTGAAATAAATAGTACTGGAAGTGTTTGCTAAAACTCACAATTGGATTGATTTAAGAACTAGAATACAAAATATAAGGGGAAAATAGTAAACCTTCAACAAAAAATATTGACAAATAATATTCTGATAGATTTGAATTAACTTATGACTGTTGTCAACCAAGGAGATTCAAGCCGGAAGAATCAATACAAAGTAACAAGGTCGGGAAATTTAACCTCCAGGAATTTGGGGTTAACGTAATAATATGCATAATAGTAAATTAAAAATTCCACAATAATTTAAGTTAACGAATATATATATATATATATATATATATATATATATATATATATATAGAGAGAGAGAGAGAAAAAAAAAAAAAAAACTCATTTCATTATATTTACGATGAAAATTGAAAAATGTCATTGTTATATCAGTTACTTTTTTTTTGTTTTTTAATTGAAGAAAAAAATAATTTAAGAATTTAACAAAATAATACATGACCTTATCTTAGGCAATTTACTGATAGAAAGCATGAAAGAAAAATTAAGTATTTTAAAAAGAAAGTAAAAAGTAATTAATTAATTGCAATATTTTCGGCAGGAGTCGGTTTTGAACACTTCCCAAGAAATTGTTAACAAGGTTTACTTCTACTACTTGTAATCTTTATACCTATTTCCAAACAAAATACAATCATCAAAGAATAAATTTCATAAATTTATTTAACGTTACGAATTTGTTGTACCAAAAACTGAAAGATTTAAGACTACAAATTATCTTTATTTGAATTTACAGGAAGGCAACGTTTTTCAATTGGATTCATTTAACTACATTACATTGTACAATATAACTTGCATGAAATTCTAAGTTAATTGTTAACTAACAACATTTACTTGAGGGGGAGGGTACAAAAAGTTTCATGATCTACCAAGAAAGGATAAGAATAAAAAAAAAAAAAAATTTGATTTATAATCACTTGGTCAGTTTTTTTTTTTTTTGAATCCACTTGAATTTCGTTTCATTTTTCAAAGACATTCTTTTTCCAACGTGAATATTGCATTATCAATGCTTACTTTAACTAATAACTTTAAAATATATATTTTTTATTATTCTGGTGTATTTTTAAATAAAAAAAAATATATGACAGTCGTAAAACTTAGACATTTTTTAAAAATAAGATTTTTTTTTAATTTAAGAAATACACATACGCCACTCAAAAGTATTGTCACTCTCCAACCTCGAAGTTAAATATCGTCGAGAGAAAATTAAGGCATCGGAAAGGGGATCGACATTACAGATTAAAAAAAAAAAAAAAAAAAAAAAAAGACATCAGAAGATGCCTGATCGCAGATATTTTAGAACATCAGTAATAAAATCTGGATAAATATCAATCATTTACAAAGCCAATTATTTTTAAGTGTTACGTGACCAACAAGTTCGAGGTTTCACCTTGACATGTCCTTTCAAGTCACCAACTTACGGGCAAGAAAGACCAGAGTAACTATATAACTATTATTAAGCCGTATATCTAAAATAAAAATCAACACATGCTAATATTTAAGTTCTATTTTAGTAGTAATCAAGGACAACAAAATTTGGTGGCTTACTCAATTTTTTTTTTTTTCTTTATTCATTCACTCACACAATTTTAATTTAGAAAGAGCGCTTCTTTTTTTAAACATGCCTACACACAATAATGAAATTGCAGATCATGGAAGAAAAACAAAACAAAACTGACCAACTTTTCCCTTGTGGTGATCTACGGGTTTGCCTCCGCCACCAGAACTAGCCCTAGCAGCACATAACAAGACCGGTCGCTGTCTTAAAACTGCCCGAGAGGCAAGCCGACAGAGTGTTGAAGCCATGTTGCACTAAGAAGGTAGAACGAGATTTGGGAACGATAATTTGCTGCTTGAAAAGTTAAGTGATGGTGAGCACTTTGACGTCACTTCCGGGTTTCAATTTTGGACTTGTTACATCATCATCATCATAAATTCATTCAGAATAACAAATAACTGCTGTATTTCAAGGGTATTTTCACCTCTAACCATAGTTACCTTATAAATAACAAATATTGTTTCTTGGGCAACGAAGCTTTAATTTTAGTTTTAATTCCAAGCAAATAGATTAAATTTTATTTATTGTTAATGAGCAAAAAATCCTTTGGTGCTTTATTTCAAGTCGAATTTAAATTGATTGGATACTTTACTTTTAAATTCGTTCATATTGCCAACTGTCAATATACAATAATTATCTTTATTAAAAAAATCTTTCAAAAATAAAATATACTTTTTGGAAACGTTATTTGAGTTAAATAAGACGATTTAAAGTTTCATTTAAAAAAAAAATATTATTTTAAAATAAAAAGCATCTTTGGGTATTTTCCTGACGTATTGAGTGATTTATTGACAGTTGATGTTAGGGGAAATTTAAGTAAGGGGGGCAGAACAGAAAGAAATTACTCGAGTAAACACTTTTTGGGGTTATTTTTTATTTTTGAACTACTCAGTAATTTTAATAATTTAAGAAAATATTTCAAGCAATCTAATATTTTATTGGATTTTAGGTACTTTGGCTATATAGTCTTAGTTACAAATAATTTTTTAATTTATTATAGCTACCTCTCTTATTGTCTGATAATGTTGTGTATTACTGTCCATATTTACAAACATCAACATATTTATAAGCACATAAAAAATATTCAAAATTCTTTATAAAATACAGGTGGTTGTTGAAGTATGAGCTTTTCCATTTATGATTGAAAAGACATTTTTGAATTAGCATAAATGTGCATGATAAAATAAGTTTGCATATTGTTATGTGGAGTGTAGTAATGTTGGAAGTTATATAGCCTGAGTGTAAGTAGAGGTTGAAAGTGTATAAGTTCCTGTGTTGACTTTATAGCACTTTTTGTGTGGATTAAACAGGGTTTAGTCTATTGCTCCTATAGTGTGATCTACTGCTACAAATTTGAGTAAATACTTGATAGGCTGCTTGTGGGTTGTTGATATATAGACTTTGCTTTCCGGATAACTGCTGAAAAATGATCACTAATAAAGATAAAGACATTTATGAACAGTGGCATTCGAAAAATATTGTGTTAACAGTAGGAAATGATAAGACTGAATAGGGAGTAAATTTTATATAAAGGGATTTAACTTACAGCCATGTTTGAAATGCCTGTTTGTACAGAGTTCAGTTTGTTCATAACATACTGGAGTGTCCACTAATGAGCATCATGTGTTTTATTAAATTTCAATATTGCTTGCATAATGAATGATATTAGAAAAGAGATAGTAATGTAATAATGTGGTAGATTTGTTACAGATACTGTAGTGGATGGGTTAATTATATGGTAATATTTTTTGAGAATAGGTTGCGTGTCAATTAACTATTTCCACTAACATCAAAATAAAATACAAAATTCAACTGGATTGTTTTAAAACGTAACAATTACATTTATTTAGGTTGATGTACAAGCATGCAATGAAAAGGTAGGACAGAGTCGTGTCCCTTTGATTTGGAAATATTTGTCCCAGAGGTCATATTAAGAACAAGACATATTTAATTAGAAACTAATAAAACATTTATATACAATTCAAAACAATATACAAGCAGAATATTTGGTATATGTTATGTTGGCAAATGTGTAAGATGTTTTAGGTTTCAGAATGTCTTTCTTGTAATCGTTCGTTAATGTTGATATTAAAGTTGTTAATATTAAGTGTCTTTTAAACAAAAAGTTCTTAAGAAGTAATTTACCTTTTACTGTAATATTTTTAAAGTTGTTCGCACATAAATGTTTACTTAATAGATAGTGAATGCAATTCACTTTAGATAAGCAATATCTGAGAAATAATGTCCACAGAGTTGGTTGAGTTTGAATTGTGAGTGAGTCAGTGTTGATGTACTTTTGCGTGGCAAAATCTGGTTTTGAACGACATGGACTAAGTTGGCAATTTCTCTGTGGTGCTGTCACTGACTGCTTTGGTCAGTCGGTTTTTATCTTTAACGTCTAGTCAGCAATGACTAAGACAGGAGTCGGTGAAGGTTACATCTTGGCACTTGGTAACTACTACTCAAAAAGTTCACACGTGTTCGGTTTATATAATGGTCAAGTGGCTCCTAGCATATGAGCGGGAAAACAGATTGGTCACATGCAGGCAGTTTGATTGGTCGGAACTGACTAATCAACAAGCCAGATTGGAGGTGAATGACCAATGAATACTTGTTATATTGTATGAAAGTAGAATTTTACTTACCAGATAGGAAGAGTGCATTTCCTAACAAGAGTTAAGGCTGTTTGTGTTGTGGAAGATTCCACAATACCAAAGCTAGAATGATAATATCTATAAAAGGATCACTGTTGTAAGTTATTCGGCTTTGAGCTAAAATATGTACAATGATTTGAAGCCTTGTTAAATTTTGGCAAAGTTTAACATATGTACCTCCTCAAAAAAAAAATGAGTGTCAAAAGAATAGTTTTTTTTTCTCTTGACATCCCTCTTGATGTATATACTCCCTTAGCAATTTTTATTGTTTTTAAAAGCTATTTTTACAATTTTAATAAAACAAACCTTTTTTTCATGATAATTGATAAGAAAAGAATTAAGCTCTATTTATTTTATTAGATTGTCTATTTACATTAAAAAAAGAATAATTTTATATTTACAAATTTATAAAAATATCTGAACTAACTACAATGCAATATTTATTATTTACCATATTATAAAGTAATAACTATAAAAACAATTTCTTTTTATTCATAAATCTATAAAATGTCTGTGAACAAAAGAATAAGAAAATTTAAATAAACACATTATGACAAGTAACTGGAATTATAAATTTTGAAAAAAATGCACTTTCTGACCATTTCTTTTTTATTTGCTCTTGTAGCGATCATCATCGCAATCACACATACATACATACATGCAGATCATATGGCAAGCATTCATTGGCTAATCTCCCCAAAACTAGCTTGCTGATTGGTCAATTCCGACCAATCAAATTGCCTGCACGCAAGGAATAATTTTCCCGCGAACAAGGCTGGAGCCTTATATAAACAAAATATGAATAAGCCTCTCTCTCGTGTTCTCTTCATTCATCTTTTTCCTTGCTGCCAAGATGTAATCTTCAAGAGCTCCCATCTTAACCGTGTGGTCAGACGTTAAAGATCATTGCCAACAACTCTTACTGACTTTCTTACAAGTAGTCAGAAGAGTCCAGCCATTTATGCCTGTCTACACAAATCCACGACTTTACTCACAACGCACACACAGACACAGATTTTTGTATCACATTACACATGTTCTTCCTCTCTGTGCCAAGTTCATGAACCAGAACTCTCTTACTTACTCAAAACAACACACTTCTTAATTAACTGTATTCTATTCTAACACCAGACTTTATTCAACATAGAATCCTGAACATTCTTATTCAAGAGAAATTCTTTTGAACATTCAATCTTAATCAGAATACAATTGAAGGGAAGCAACTTTTTCTCCTTTAATTACTACATAACATTACATGATTGTTTTGTATGTTATTGTTTCAATATATATTTTATTGTTGATGCACAATTGGAGACTCGTTTTTTTTCTTGAATCATTAAATGTAAATGCTCTTAGAACACGCAATTACATTTAATAACCTCAACACATAAACCCAAGCAGCATTTACATTCTCACCAAATAAATTCACTAAAATTGGTTACAAGCATCTGCATGTTTTTTTTCTTAGGAATGACAACAAAAATGTTAAACTATTCATTTATTAAACTCATAATTACAAAAGTAGTCTGCCCTGCTATTCAACCCATAGCTGGTGGATGGGGGGAGGAGAGATGGATTCATGCCTTTCTAAAGGGTATTTGTGCATAAGTGAATGTAATGAACCTGACTGGAATTTGAACCCACCTCTCCAATTTCTCATTTTTGCAGGTACAAATGTTAAACTTTGCCTAAATCTTTATGCAGTAAGATACTATAGAGTTTAACCTCTATATGCCAAGGATTCATTATATAATTATCATATTATTCTGATTTAATAATTCTGATTCGATAACAAATATTCAAGTACATTTACTGTATATTTACGTATGCTAACGATGAATTTTGTGCAACCTAAACACAATCCAGGCTCCAAGCTTAAATTTTACATTATTCGTCATTGATTGGACGATATATATTTTGGAGCCTACCACGTGGTTCACATTACTTCTGTGTGACCGGCTCAGCTTGTTGGTATCAAAGTTGCACTCTTTCTGGTCTTCATGTCAGCTGCAAATTATCTCAGCAACCCCGAGTTTTTGCTTAGCTGGCAATTGATTCAAAATGTCCTCTCAATGACATACTCTTCAGACAGGGCAAGGCAGATTTGCCAGAATGTCATCAATGTGACCTTGATTTAGAAGAAATGTTTTCACATGCCTTCTCCCATTGTCCTCAGGTGTGCCCCTTCTAGGATTGTGAGTGAGTTGATGGCTCATATCACTCCTGAGCAACTTGTGTCCATTGATCTCCGTATGCATGTGACAATGTGTTGCACCTGTTCTCTGGAGTAAAACGGATGGTATTTTTTACATTGCTAGCTGTGGCTAGAATGGTGGTGTGTACTTTGGGAAAGGAGGGAATCTTGCGAGATGAAATGTTATTTGCATCAAGAACTAGTTGTTTTCTTTAAGCATCAGCTTAGGGTAAAAATCAGGTCAGATAGAAAGTGTTTGATTCCTGTGAACTCTCCCCTGGTTAAGTTAGACACTGTTTTGTTTTCCTAGTTAATGTGAATAAGTGTTGTTCCCGACCTTTTTCCCGGCATTCTCTTTTGCTATGGCCCATGTTCAGATTCCCAACCTCCCCAGTTTGTTTTTGTCATCCATTTTTCATCTCAACAGGGTCAGCCTTTGATTTTCTCTATTCCTTCATTTATTTTTATCCTTCTTATTATTCCATTAGTGATTGTGCTGCTTGATTCTGTCTATTGACAGAATACAGTGGCCACTCTTAATATTTTGAGGAGTGGGTGAGTCCTACTAACATTGTTTTGTTTTAGTTTTATCTTTGGTTTACTTTTGAGTTTGTTGTCAGGGTTCATCTCCCCCCCCCATCATTTCATGTTTCATGAAATTTTTACATATTTCGTAAAGAGATCTTATGAACATCATAAATTTTTACATCATGGCATGTTTTGTAGGTCCCTTGTAAGTATGTGGTATTGTGGTACATGTAGGATTGAGAGGTAATGGACAAGTTCTTGTGGTGATTGAGCATATTGTATTGAAAGAATGGGTTGTGATTGGGATTAATTGAAACTAGGATAGTCAGTGAAGACCAGCCTTTTCCCACTTCCACTTCAGTCTTGTGTCATAATTTTGTATTTTTTACAAAATAAATATTCTCTTCTTTTCCATTTTCACTTACAAGCAATGTAAGCTCTGTGGAGAATTTGCGTTTTTCCCTTTGGGGAAAACACCATTATACACACACGCACATATGTGCGAACATTCACACCCACACACGTTTTTTCGCGCAATTTTCAAACTGTTTAATTCTCCTACAAGTAAAAATTCTTCAAACTCATACACCTTTTAATACACGTCACAGTTTATCAACAAGAACATTTTCCTCGCTCAAAATTCTAAGGACAAGTAAATTTCAGCATTTCAAACACAACTGAATTCCTGTTTTGTACAATTGTTGTTATGCATATATAAATTCCATTTACTTGTTCAACTTATCTTCTTGAATGTATTTCTTCCTGTTGTTTGGTAATTTGTGTAATAATAAATTAGTTAGGCTGATCTGGTGACCCTTACAGACTGGTCATCCCTTACAATACTATACTTTAGTTCCTGTAGGTAGAAATAAACTTCTTACCTTCTTTACTCACTTGCTTGAGTAACCACAAGTAGCAAGTGAGACATCAAAAGAGGAAAGAAATAATAAATCTCAAGAAAAAAAAATTAATGTTTTATTAATATTAGGTTGGTGCAAAAATAATGTCGTTTTCTCACATAGTAACATATGTGATAAAACGACATTATTTTTGCACCAACATAATATAAGAAATATTTGTGAATTTCTTTTCATATATATATTACGAGAAAGTGTTTATATAATTTCTATTCCTGTACAAAAAGTCCCAAGTGTTCTTTTTTGAAAACTAGAGAGTAAATAAATAGTTGAAAATTGGGTTTTGCTGCAACTCTGGAACAAGTATAATGTACAGGGTGAGTCAAAAGTAACACCCAGATTTTGGGAAGTTATGTGGCTAATATTTGTCTTGCATATAAGGATTGTTATTTCCGACAAAATGGAACTCTCCAACATTAAGAATGTCATGTCCATCAGTGGCTTGATGAAAACTTTACCTGAAAGTGGACCAGATGTCACAGTTCAGTTTAACAAATGTCACAGTTCAATTTAACAGATGTCACCGATCAATTTAATAGCTGGCATGCTCCCCAGATAACTCAAACTTTGAAATTGGGAGCTCATGAAAGAAGTTGTCTATTGGTAAAAATCTTGTACCAATTTAAAAATTAAAGGCTAAAACAAGTGAAAAGTTTGATGAAATTGGTAAGAAACATTTCAAACATATGTCGAAGTATATGCTTGCTTTGTTGCAATTGTTCATTGAACAAGAGGGGAGACATTTTAAATAATGCAAGCAAAAGAGTTTAGTACAGTTCCTTAATAATTTTCCCCTAAATGGTTAGATAAACATGTTTTTCATTGATTTCTACCTTCTTGTACATTTTAATATAAACAATCAACAGCTGTAGATAAAAACAAAAAAGCACATTGATTGATTTGTATTTTACAACTTATCAACCCTTTGTGGGTTATTTAAACCCAAACATATGTTTGATTGTTAGAATAATTCTTTTTTTTTTTGCAAGTAAATATTGCATTAACAATTTTTTGAGAATAACAATGTTTTTTTTTTTCAGAAACATGTCCTACTATTTAACCCATAGCTGCAGGAGGAGATGGATTCATACCTTTCCAAATGTTATTTGCACATGATTGAATATAACAGACTAAACTGGAATTTGAACTCGCTCCAATTTCTCATTCCAAGCTGCTATTCATTACACCACCTGCACATCCATTATATATGGAAAAATATAAAAAAAGAAGCAATTAAGCACTATTGCCTCCTCTTGTATTTTTTCAGCTTGAATTTGTTTTTATTAAAAAATGAAATGAAATGAAATAAGTTTGGGAACGATAAAAATGCCCATTCATACACAACATTCTAAATTTCTGCAAAATCAAAGGGATTAAAAAACTTACCTTTGAAAAAGTTTTTAATTATGTGTTAATCTAATTATTTTCTTTTTATGTTTACTAGAATATGAATAATATTGATTCCTGTGTAAAACATTGAAGATAGATCTTTGAAGAGAGAAAAAAATTATGAAGTATTAAATAGATTTTTTTCATAAGCTGAGAATAAATGCAGTCCTGTTGGATATCCTAAGCTGGAGTCCTGTGACATGGTACATTTTTTGAACAGCAAAAGAATTGGGCAGTTTTGGCATGATTTCAGAAGGTGACTAACATGGGCTGTTGAAGTTGTAATGGATGCATTTGGTTCAGTAAGGCTTGAAACGAGTGTATCTCATGTTGCAAGAGTTTAAAATGCATACATTGTGCAGTAAGAGTTTGGACAGTACAGCAAGGCCTCTGTAATTGAAGACAAAAAAAAAAAAAATAGAAACGGTTTTTATATGGCTTGATGAAGTCTAAAATCAGTTCATCCAAAGCCTAATCTTTTCCTTTTTGTTTCATGGCATATTATTGGTTTAAAAATAAATTTCATTTAATTATGATTGATTGAATAATATGTTTATTTGATGAGGTTGTGATGTTGTGAATATACTTGGCAAATTGGCACTAATTTGCTTTTTATTGAAACTAACCTGGTAATTTGAAACCAGAAGTGACTTGAAATGTAGAAAAAGTTACTGAATTTCAATTTTTTTATCTGAGCATTGTTTGAGATTAGAAAATGACAACTTCCAATTGTCTTTCTTAAGAGCTTTTTTAAATTTTTTTTTAATCACATTCACCCCAAACAAGGCAGTAAAGCAAGATGGGGAGTTATTAAAAAACAGAAAAATTACTAAGGAGTGAGAACAAAAGAAGAGTAATGGGAGAACAGTAGATAGTGATGGGATAGGTGCCAAATTGCATTTAAATTTTTGAAGATTAAAGTTGACTGGAAAGAATGGAGCCAGAAGAGAGTACCAGAAAAACAGTAATTTGACCATGCTAACCAAATGCTTCCTCTGTAGCTAAATGGTATAGCACATCAAGCTATATGACAGTTCTGCTTAGGATACAGGTTTGATTCCTGTCAGAGGACACATTTTCTAGGAAATTTTTCAGACATTCAGGCTGGTAAATGTTGTTAATACTGTTTATTATAAACAGAGCATTTACATAATATTTGTATCTATAAGAATAATGTATAAACAGAAAATATATTAAAATAATATATATATATATATATATATATATATATATGTATTATAAACTGAGATAACGAAAATCATGGGATAGGTGCCAAATATAATAGAAGAGCAAAGGGCTGCAACCACTGGCGTATGTTACATTTTGAGAGCCTGGGGCACATTAAACTATTGAACTCTCTCCTTAGGTATGAGCTGTTATAAATTTTAGTTGTATACATATTTTCTCAACCTAATTAATTTTTTGTGTCCCTAAACATTTAGCACCTGTGACAATTGGCCCTTTGGCCCTGCCAACACAACAAAAATTTCAACAGTGTGTGAAAGTTCTACATGAAAAACAAAAATACACACTTAGTCAAAAAAAAAAGAACAAAAGTTATTAATATCCATAAAGAGGGTTTTGCAGGAGTATTTTTTTTTTAATTTTTGATTTTTTTGTACTATACAACATTTCACTTTTATTTATCATCACTTCCCTTGATGAAGTTGAATAGCAAAACATCTTGGCAAAGACTAAGTATTATTTTCCTATTGTCTGTTTTATTCAATTTGTCTTCTCTACAGATTTATTCTGAGAACTTTAACACATGGAAAACAAAAAATACAGATTTAGTCAAAAAAACAGCAAAAGTTACTAATATCCAAAAAGAGGCTTTTGCAGGAGTGTCTTTTAAAATTTTGGAATTTTGTGTAATTATACAATATTTTGACTTTGTTTATCATCATTGCCTTGATAAAGTCAGATGACGAAACATGTCAGCAACGATTAAATACTATTTTCCTATTGTCTATTTTATTTATATATGTTTACATATATTTCAATAAATTAATAAAAGTTCAATCTACTAATATCCCTGACTACAAGATTTTGTGCCAAAATGCTCATCAGGGCCAGATGTTCGATTTATTTATTAAAATTATTATCATATCTCATATAAATACTCTGCAGAACTAATGCTAATCATAAATTTCAAATTTGAACTACATTAGAGTTTTGTTAAAATCATAACATTTAAATTTAGAACCAGTTAAAATATTTATTTTAATTTATTTTTTTTATTTAAATTTTTTTTTAATACTACTATATACACATGTAAACATAAACTTTTATTTTTATATATAATTTCATCATTATTGCAAATTTCCTAATAATCATAATATTCACATTTATCGATTACTTATTTTAAATTACTTAATTGCACATTCAATTCATTTTTCCATTTAATTGTGACTATATTGATTTATCACATTAAAATAAACTCAGTTAATATAAAAAATATTTATCGTAATATAAATGTACTGGTTATTGACTTTATATTTATGTTAAATTATTTAAGTATTTTATGTGTGTATATTGTATACTATGTGTGTGTGCATATATATATATATATATATATATATATATATATATACACACACATGAATATACAAACTTACACACATCATACTCACTCCCTAATGAGACAAATGATAACACACACCCATAGTAATATACACTTGCACACATCATATCCACTCACTCTCTAAGAACCAAATAACACATCCACACTTAACAGAGACACATCCCCTCTCCAGGAACCAATGAAACTGTCAAAATGACCAAGGGAATTCAGAGCAGCATGAATCCATCCAGCTCTTATCTTAAATAACTTAAAAGAGACTATTTTACCAAAATTCATGTTAAAAAAAAAAAAAAAAAAAAAAATGAAAACTACAGACAAAAGTTCATTTTCTCCATCAAGACATTCATTTCTATAGTTCACAGCTACCAGCAAGCAGAAATTTTTTTCTCCTGATGATGGTCATGTTGGCTGAAACTAGTCGGGGAATCTAAATGAAATAATAAAAATGAAAGAATATTAATATACAACCTAGTGTGTCTGAAGATTTTAATTTTTTAATATTTTTATTGTTCAATATATATATATATATATATATATATATAATAGCTTTGCACTTGTATCCATGTATACCTGTCAGTTAGGGCAAATCCCTGTTACAGATGCCTGCACTCAGGCACATTTGTCTTTCCTCAACACCTACAGAGCCCACTTGTCACTTATACTAGAACTATGGTGATCAAACCTTAGTTACAACTTCTGGGGTGGGGAGAGAGAGAGAGAGAGCATCATCTGGCATAATTACTTGTGACTTCTTGCTAACACAACCATTAACAAACAATTCCGTCTACTCAATTTCACATGGTATGGTTTTCAGGCACTTTCCAAAACTTGACCAGGAAAAATCTCACAGATAAGAAAATAGAAAATAGTTCATTGCTTAACTGTGACGGTCTTCATAGCAGAGCATAAAGCACACCAGATCAAATGGTGGTTTCCTCTAGAAAGGGGGATGCAGGTTCAGTCCTTGACAGAGAGAGAGAGAGAGAGAGAGAGAGACTCAGAGGAATGAATTAATATTAAAATGTCTGCATAAAAACAAATTCAAATTTCTATAATATAGGTTTTACTTAATTAGCTACTATATTTCTCTAACTCTTCAAATGTTGAATGTATAACTAATTCTAATTTCTATATTCCCATCTTTACAGTATATTAATTATATCTTATAAATTGTCCCTTGTTCTAAGAACTCTCTCTCCTTTTATCTTTTACATCTCCTTACCTATATATTTTAAGGTTGTTTTTGAATATAACTTTGTATTTTTAAGTATAACTTTATATTTTTAAATATAACTTCTTTTTTTAGATATAACTTCTTTTTAAATATAACCTTTTTATTTTATTTTATGTTTATTTTTAAAGATATAATTTATTTTATCTTTCATTTTTATTTTTAAATATATTTTATTTTATAATATAACCTATTTATTTTATATTAACTTATTTTTAAATATAATTTTACTTATATTTAAATATAAATTATTTAAATATGACTTAATTTTAAGTATAACTTATTTAAATATATTTTATTTTTTAATATAACTTGTTTTTTGAAATATGACTTTGTACTTTTAAGCATGACTTTGTATTTTTAAATATAACTTTTTTTTATAAGTTTTTTTTAAACCCCTTTTTATTCCTCTCTTAGTTTTAAGTTAACAATTCATTCTTCATATGACCCCAATTTAATGTCCTAAGGTTAATATCTGGGTTTGATTTCATAAAACCTCTTCCCTTTAAGACAAATACCTTCCACCCTTCTCTGATCTCTTGTGACTTTTGCCTGACTGAAACATTGAAATGGATAAATTCTGTATTATTTTTCAACATTTTTTTTTTGTAGGTTTCACAGTTAAATGTCTATTTCCGACACAAATTCAATCTATACCGGGGTTGATAAGACTAATGAATTATATTTTCATCTGTCAAAACAAGCTTATTCCCCATAGGAGGTGATTTTGGATTTCATTGAGTATTAATTTTTGCTTTGTAATAATAAATACATGAGCTCTTTTTGTGGATCAGTTTTAATATTTTATAAGCCAAATGTTTTTTGGAATAACTTATTTATGAAATTTATGTGTTTTAATAGCTATTAAAACATGTAAATAAGTTATTCCCAAAAAAATTTCGCTTGAAGATGGAACAGGGCTTACTTTAATTCAAATAATTATATTGAAGTTTTCAGCTCTTGTTTTGAAACATGAGACCTCTTATGTAGCATGTTGGAATCATATTTTTAAATAAATAATTATATATATATATATATATATATATATATATATATATGGTGTGTATCTGGGTGTGTGTGTGTGTATAATTGTATATAAATTATGAATTTTATGCACTCTCCTAAATTTTTCCAACTACTAGCAGTTTCATGTATAATGCCATTACAGTCAGGTGGTTGTGTGGAACAGAGACTCATTATTATAAAATAATCATTTTTTGTTTATATTTCTTATATTTTTGCTCTGTATTTGTACTTTTTACATATTAAATTGAGCACTGTCCTTTTTATGGCATTGGTGTCTTTGATGTATATTTTGTATTATATATATACATATATATTTCTCCTGCCAAGGAATAGATTTCATGTACTTGTATATTGAGCAAACATAGTAAAAACACTGTATTATACAAAGTTAAAGACAGGCAGATGTTATGCTCGTTACCACTAATTAGGACTGAAAGCTGTGCAAGTGTTGCTACTTATCTCAGCATTATCATAAGAGATATCATACAACGAATTTTTGTAAGTACTGAATACTTATTGCTAAGATAGGACAATAAAGTTGCACCAACTTGTGCATGTGTGTAGATGTATAGATAGCTCAAATTATTAATGTCAGCTAATAAATAACTGGATTTTAATGTTTATGTAGTAGATAGTCACAACAAGCCCAGTCCTGAACAAATTAAAGTCTTGGAGTTGAATTCCTGCTCATCTATGTGGCTCACCTTCTACTCAGGTTTTTGACCATGCAAATTAGTGATAATTTTAAAAGAGCTAGAACCACACATACAGTTTGACTAAATTGCAAATGGTGCTCCAAGTGGGCAGGTGAGCCATCATGGCCTCTTAGCCATGAGTTTCTTGGTCCTATTTCACCACAGTTTAAAAGTGAACAGATTTTCGTAAACAAATTCTTTTTTCAGTCCAAGCAAGACAATAAAGCCACTAAGATGCAGTGGTTACTAAGTGTGGGATAATATGAGAAAAGAAAAACATTAAAGAGATGGAACAATAAAAAAACAGGAATTAAGAAGACAGAAGATAACAATTGACATTACATTTAAATTTTTAAAGATCAAAGTTGACAAGAAGCTGGAATAGAATTTTGTTTTTCTTTTTTTATCGAGAATTCACCAACTTATAGTTTAACAAGAAAATGTCCTTATCTCGAATAGGGAGACTCAATATGTATACACATATATACAGGTTTTAATCAACAGTCAAACAATTTGAGCCAAGCAATGTTTGTCAATGTTTAACAATGCTTAATTTCACTTCTATGGTGATGGCTTTCTTTTTCTTCAAAGCTCCACTATCAGAACAGGTTACACTATGTTTGGAAGCCATAATGAAAAGCAGTGAGTTTCTACAAACACAGCACAAATGAAAGAGAGTGAATACACAATATGATATGGTGTACAACCAGGTACTGACCCATGCCGCCTTCCTCATGCTAGTACCATATGACGATGTATTCTTCCACCACTCAATGGATTTTCTTGCAGTTGGTTAACATATTTTTAAATTTAATAAATGTTTATAAATTTAAGAATAAAAACTTGTTTGCATATTTATTTCTTTATAAATTGGTAAATTATAAATATTGCATTGCATTAGTTTTAATTGTATTAGGCTTTAGAATGTTGTAAATATAAAATTATACTTGTAAATAAACAATCTAATAAATAGTGTTTAATATTTTTGTTGTAAATTCTCAAGAACAAAATGTATAAATTCACTTTCATCATATGTTTAGGTTTTATTACAATTTTAATCATTTTTTTTAAAGAAATAAACATTGTCAAAGAGTGAAGGTAGTTAAAATAATAACAGTCAAGGGAAAGAAAACAAACATCCTTTTTTGCTGAGCTTGCATCATTTTTCAATGTTTTTTTACAGTTGGAGATACATGTCACATTTGTCTTCTTGACAAGTATGTTATGCATTGAATTTGGTACAATTCCATGCTGGTTTAAATGTGTCCATGTGGAACTCTGGTCAGAGTTATGTAGAGTCAGCTGTGTTGACAGTGGTGGTATGTCTAACATAATTATCTATTAAATTATTTTCATTGTGAAAATGTTTTACACACACACACATATATTTCTCTTAAAATCAAAGCTCAAATGTGTACACATTTATAGAATTTAAATATCGCATATTTTTCTGTTAATTACTGTGTTAGATCCTCAAATAAATACAGTAGTTTTTCAACTATCCCTGCCAGTGGTGGACTATCTTTGATGATGTTATGTGAGGGTCCTGATGGAGTGACCCCCTATAGCAAATAAAAATACAATAAAGAAACAAACACAAACAACTGTTTTAGTAATAAAAAGAAATAAGAACTTTATAAAGTCATCTGCACACTATCAGTTACTCAAATCCAATGTAAGAGGACGTTTTGAAAGCTAAAAATCATAAAGACAAGGTTAGGAAATTCACTGGCTGAGGAGAATATGGAATCATATGTGTTGCTATCCATTGGAAAGGAATTGTCAGATGAATTGTGTGTAGAAGCAAATATTCAAACAATAATCCAGTGAACACAAATGATTGATCATAATATAGTGGACTGCATGCAATGCTCTATTGTGCTTTTGAACTATCTGTTAATGTGTTAATTATGCAGTTAACTATTTAAAAATATCAACTAATTACTTAAAATTAAAAATTCAATTACAACATTCTGTATTTACATTTGGTATCTACTGTTATTAATATGTATAGTACATATACATTGTAATTACTAAGAAATACACATTTTTTTACAAAAAAGTTAATTGTACCTTTTTCCCTTATGTATTTTTTGAAAATTTTATTTATTCATTATGAAAATTAAATGATAGCATTGTAGCTGTGGGTAGGCCCCCTTTCTTTTCTTGCAACCAATGTTTGTCCATCAACGATCCTCTATTTGAATTTGAGCATATGATGTGTAAATGTTTGGTAAGTCTTATTCTTTATATTAAATGTGGGTGGTTCATTATGTACTTGTAAAATATAAAATGTCCAAATTGTGTGAATATTATTAAAAAAAGAAAAGAAAAAGAATAGTGAGAAAATGAATGAGAAAAAGTGTGTGAGTAAAAGAGAGAGAGAGAGAGAGTGAAAAATGATAGAAAGAAAAAGGAATTTTTTTGTTTTTTTTTTCTTCTTAATACTGTTTTATTTCAACAAGAGATCATAGGAAGACCAGATCATCTTCCAAAATATTTAAAGAGACAAATGTATGAGACAAAACAAGAAAGGCAACATGAGAGAAAATAACAAATACACAGTGAAATAGAATTATATTAAAAATGAAATTAGAAGAAAAAAAAAGAAATGCAAAACAAAACAAGATGAAATGAAGTAAAAATAAAGCAAAAGAGAGACATATGTGAGCCAGGCCAAATTTAACTGAAAGAGATACAAGGCTTATAATATCAAAAACAAAATATTTCTCATCTGAGAAGGAAAAAATAATTAAAATTCTTCCAAAGACAATTTTTTGTTTAGTAAATAATTTTTTATTTTGTAAAAAAAAAAAAAGAAAAAAAAAAAGAAGACATTTTTTGGTAAACTTGGACCTTCATGCTTGCAAAAAAAAAAAACAGAGTTTCAAAAGGAAGGGTTTTTCCATTGACTCTGCTATTAGTTTAACTACCTTCACTCCCTCTGCAATGTTTAATGTTTTAAAAAGTGATGATTAAAACTGTAATAAAACCTAAATATATGAAACTGAATTTCACATTTTTTGTTCTTGAAAATTTACAACAAAAATATTAAATACTAATTATGTATTAGATTGTTCATTTACAAGAATAATTTTATATTTACAACATTCTAAAACCTGATACAATTAAAACTAATGCAATTTATAAAGAAATTAATATGAAAACAATTTTTGATCCATAAATTTATAAACATTTACAAAATTATTAAAATATGTGAGCCAATTATTAGGAAATCCTTATTTACCAAAATTTTATATTTTCAAATTTCATGACAAATGTTTTCTTTAGAAATTTTAAAGAACACCCCAGAGTTTCTAGTTATTTTAGTCTGAATCGATTAGCAATTAGCCAATGTTTTACCAACAATTCCAATAAATAATATAGTGAATAGTGATTATTATTTTTGTTGTCAATTCTCAAGAAAAAAGAAAATGTATAAATTCACTTTCATATGCTCAGGTTTTATTAAAATTCTAATCATTGCTTTTTAAAACAATAAAAATTGCCATGGTGTGAACGTAGTTAAAATAATAGTGGTGTCAAGGGAAAAACTGTCCTTTTAAAACTCTTTTTTTTTTGTAAGCATGAAGGTTCAAGTTTGCCCATTTTTTTTAACTTTGATGAGAGGAATAAAAATAAATTAAAAAAAGAATAACAACAATACAAATAAATAGCCTCCTTATTTCATAAAAAAATGATTGAATAAAGAAATTATGAAAAAATCATTTACAAAAAAATTAACGATGTAAAAACAATTTAAATATCTTTGTTCCATTGTCCAAAGGCATGAAGAACAATGTTTATATGTCAGTGCAATATTTGCATTAATATCACAAGCATAGGGTAATCTGCATAAGTGATTTCATTGAAAAAAATATTTAAAAAGTAATCAAAATTTATCTTCCTCATGTGTCTCCCATTTTAAATCATTTTTGTGTTGGCAGAACTGATAAATTAAAGGAGCTAAAAAAAAAGTTAAAATAAAAAATTTCAAACAATTTTTTCAAATAACCAAATATTTCTATAAAAATTACCTCAGTTGGTATTCTAATAAAATAGATAGACAAATAAAAAAAAGGAAAACATTGTTTCTTTTGAAAAATAAAAATAAAATATGGTTTAGACATAAAATGCATAGTTGTTTCATATCCCATAGATTTTTAAAACGTCTCTTCATTTCAATCATTCAGGCAGTTGAGTTTCTCATGCTAGGATTAAAACCTCTTTCTACTTTATACCTAAAGTAGCTCATTTTAAAATTTACAAAAAAGCCTTATTTACAATCATAATTAATACTGACACACTCATATGACTCACTAGAATCTGAAAGAGGGCAAAATTAAATACACATATTGAGAAACAAAACCGATACAAACTTTAGTAAATTGAAAGGTTGTAGTGTTGAATTACAACTCAGTTTCAGGTTAAAAATTTAAAGAAATTATCAGTGGCATGTCATAAAGGAATACAGTTATATCATTGTTTATAAATTAAAATTTTCTTGTTGGGTAAAATTCTCATAGTTGAAATCGGTGTTTATATATTATTTTTTGCAAAATGCTTGTAAAATGAAATTGGCATTTATATAGTTTGTAAAATGCTTGTAAAAATGAAATTGGTGTTCATATATTATTTTTGTAAAAAAATTGTCTTAGAAATAATTGCATCTGCTTCAGGTTCTGATCATTGTGTTGGATGTAAGATAATTAGAGTTCACCTTTGTCCAAGTTCTGACATTTTTCTATTAATAAATCTATTTGAAATACTTGGAACCAGACATGATTCAGAATTTTGAAATGATGGGATATACAGACCATATATATAAGAATGAGAGGCCAAGGGCTGGTTAATTTAAAACTGATTGACTTGTTCTTTATGGCTTATCAACCCTTTGTGGGTTATATTTTGGATTATAAGAATAATTCTTTTTTTTTTTGCGAGTGAATATTGCATTAACAATTTTTTTCTTGGAGATTAGAATGATTTTCCAGATACAGTTCTACTATTCAGCCCATAGCTGAAAGGAGAGGAGATGTATTCATACCTTTCTCCAAAGGTATTTGCATGTTAGTAAATGTAACAAACTCAACTGGAATTTGAACTCAGTTTTCTGATTTCTTGTTCTGAGCCACAATCCATTACACCACCCACACATCTGGTGGCTCAACAGCAGATAGTGTGGATCATGTTGGGTCAGGTTTTGGTGCCAAATGGAGATTGTTGTACAAATGACAGTCATGAATAATTCTTTTGTTTTGTGTAAATTTTCAGAATTTTAGGTAAAAAATTGTGAACCTGTAATATACACAACTGTAAAAGGAGTTGTAAAAAAAGAAAAATGGTTTGGCCTCTGGTTAATCAAATTATGATTGTCACGTGTCAATGTTAGTGATAAAGGCTTTGTATACAAAACCTGTTAATCATGGTTTATTTCTATATGACTTATGAAATAAAAAAAATTCCTTAAAATTAATCAAGTGTTTAATGTAATGTTTCTCAACTGGCACACACAGACACACCCATACACCCTGAAAGGTAGCCAGGTGCACCCCACATTAACAGAATAGTAATTTATAAATTATTTTTATATTTAAAAAAATGTTTATTTTTCAAACACTAGAGACACCAAGCACATGGCTTCCATGTCTAAGTCAAGTCTTCGTTACCTGATATTTTAAATTGGGTGCTAAGTTTCTTAATCTTTAAGAAGGAGTGGATAATCCTTTTTCTTTTGCCTCTCTTAAGGGATTATTTAAAATAGTCATTATTGACCTCACTGAAAAAAAAAAAAATTTTCATAAATCCTTTTTAAATGAAAACTGTACTTTGGGAATGCTAAGCCAAAATTTCATATTTTCAAATTTCATGATTAATTTTTCCTTATTAAAATTTAAAGTGTGCCCTGAAGTAAATATGGTTGAGACACACTGTTTTTTTGTAGACAAAGATTACACAAAACTAATAGCAATACAGATTAATTAGAACCAATTTCTATTTCTCAAATGAGACTGGCAGCAAATGGCAAAGAAATGAAATAAATCTCATAAGAAAGCAATGCAATAGAATTACCTTGGAACCTAAAAATAAGGTGCACACAAAATGAATAGAAAATGTCATATTTCTTAAAATATATAAAAATCAGTTAAACAGTTTTATTATAACTGTTAGTAGAATAAAAGCATGTTTCTATATGAGTCAAATCATTGGCTGCAAAAGCAATGTAAACACATGCATTGGTAAAGCAGAAGGTGCTTTTAATAAGTTACTTCTAGTGTGGTGGTCTGGATTTCCAGACAACATGAAAAGAAGCTTTTTATCAAGCAACTGTTATCTCTATTCAAGTGTACGGCTGCTCAGCATAAACCCTTACCTCAAAACTGGATAGAAGATTGAATGGAGCCTACACTCACATGTTAAGAGTGGCTTTGAATGTCACTTAAAGATATTGTCTGACCAATGAGCGATTGCACATGAACCTTTGTCCAGTATCAAACATGATCAAAGAACAAAGTCAGATTCAGAGTGCATTGCTGGAGAGCTAAAGGTGAAATAATTAGTGAAGTTCTTTTTGTGGAAGCCTTTGCAATGAGCTAACAGAAGGCGCCAAGCCAAGACCTATATCAAGCAGGTTTTTGATGACATAAACTGCAATCCCTCTGAGCTGCTGAATATGAATCCATGCAAGCTATGATGATGATGTAACTACTGTTGAGTAGTTTAATGAAGCCATGTTTTTTTATGCCCTTATCCGAGAATTTTAACATATTTCTACCTTAACTACAAAGAAGATTCTGTTTATTAATTGATTTATTCATTTTCTGACTTACCAACATTTTCCAGGTTACTTAAAACCAGAAAATATTTTTAGATTGTAAAATTTTTTTTTCGTAGATAATGGTTTAGTGATACAAATCTTACTAATTAACCTATAGCTGGGGGAGTAGAAGTGAATTCCTACCTTTCTTAATGAATATAATAACTACCGACACATCCAAACATACAGCATCTATTATTCTCAAGCAGTCACCCATCTAGGTATTGACCAGGCTTGATATTGCTTAACTGTTGTGGAGTGATTTCGCAGTGGAGGCTTGTATTTGTACTAAATCGGTTCTAGAATAGGTTCGACGTACAAAACGTTAGGAACTTGATATAATAGGTATTACGCAGAGTAACCTTGTTGTGGTTGCTGATACTTTCATATTCGACTGTCGTCCGACATCGACTGACCGTCGTTTCTATTACTACTCCTACTTATATTAGGTGGGAGAGTCTATTAACTATAGAATAGGTGTGTTTTTGCCATAACATTAACTTTGGTGATTGTATGGGAACTGTTGTTTCAATGTGATGTAGCTGTAAGCAAGATTCTGTTTAGTGCTAAAACAAACAAGTAATTGAATTTTCATTCATTACTTTTTTTTTAAAGAAAGAAGATATTTTTCAAGAATGTATATCATATCCTAATTTAATTTAAATTTGTTTGTGGCTGAATAATGAAGAAGAAGGCAATTTTCATTTTAAACAGTTTATAAACTAGTCTTCTTCATGTTAGTTGTATTCAATAAGCAACTAAAACTGAATCAGAAAGGCTTTCTAGTAATGCTTGTGTGTGTGTGTACATTTTACTGGTTTTAAATATTTTCAGTTATTTTTTAAAATCATAACAAATATACATGAGTGTAGCCTGATGGTTATTGATGGGGAAAGGGAAATCGATGAGCTGAGATCAAATTCTGGTCTCATCTCTTACATCCATTTTCACACACAATTTTTTTTTTAATCATTTCACCCCAAGTAACACAATAAAGCCATTAAGATGCAAGAGGTTACTGAGTGTAAGAGAATATGATAAAAAAATACTATTAAGGAGAGAAGAGAGGACAATGAAAGAATAAGAATTAAGAAGGCAGAAGATAACAACTAACATTGCATTTCAATTTTTGAAAAACAAAGTTGACTGGGGGTGCAAGAAACTAGAAGAGAGTTCCACAAGCAAGAAGTGCAATGGAAGAAACTCTTAGCATAGAAGTTATGGTTACAGCTAGACATTTCAAATGTAAATTGATGAGACCCTGCCGCTAATCTAGTACTGCACTTAAATTCATAAAGTCTAGGTACCATAGAGGAAAGTTCACCAGAACAATTACCATGAAAGTATTTATAGAAGACACAGAGAAACTCCATTAAGTCAGTGGAAAGGAACCGATGCTAAGATGCCAGGTGAGGACCCATAATATTACAGATTCTTCTTTGGATTTTATCAAGAATTTCTAAATATATAGCAGGAGCAGCAGACCAGATGTGGCAGCAATATTCAAATTAAGGACAAATGATAGACTTATAAATAAGTAAAACAGATTCTGGCAAGAAAAATTGTCTAACACAACATAGTAAACCAATTCTTTCCACTTCTTGCCAGTTGAAAAAGTTAGTCCAAGAAAGTGCAATAAGTCACTCTCCTGGAGGTTATCATCAGTTATGTCATTAGGAAAGACATAAATCCAGTTCTTCTCCCCTATCTATGGGTTAAATAGCAGGGTAGACTGGGATCTTTAGGACAAAGATTACTCTAAATTCAAAACTGGCGAAGGCAATGAGAATTGACATAACTGTATACATTATGTAACATTTCTGCAGAAAAGTTTATTGCAATATTTATTGTAAATGAAACTTGACGTCAAGATGCAAGTAAGGGCAGTTAATACATATTTGCAGTAAACTAATAAACAGTTACTTCCCTTGGATTTAGTGTGGAACCCGTTATTTTCAGTAATATTGTAAATTTGATTCATTAGTTACAAATAAATATTAAGTTGGTGCAAAAATAATATCGTTTTTTGACGTTAAAAAATACGTCAAAAAACGATATTATTTTTGCACCAACCTAATAATTAATCTATAAACGAATTATTTGAGAAATATTTAACCTTATGTCATTTACTCATATGATTATCTGTGTACTTTCTTTGTCAAAAATATTTATCTATCATTATAATGCGATAAACTTCAAACATTAAATAATGACTTAAAACAAAAATATCTTTAGCTATGCATTACAAAATTCATTTAGAAATTCATTACAGAGATAAAGTGCTTAATATTAATGTTTTAAATTAAAAAAGGATATGAATGCAAATTCTGGTAAAAAGTCAAGTAATTTAAAAAAAAAAAATTTAAACTATTTTTTTCAGAAGAATATGCTAAATAAATCCAAATTTGAGATTGTTTCAGTTAAAATGTTGCAAGCAAAAAAAAGTCTAATAATTACTAAACTCAGGTGACTGGTAATAAGAATCTGTTTCACTATGGAAGTATTATGTGTGAGACTAGCTCGCCAACAATTACTTTGCAGTGAGGCTTTCACCTATTCTACAAACACATGCATATACAGTGTAACCCGGATATAAGAGACCCGGATATAAGAGAGATTTTCTCTGGTCCCAAATTAGAGCCTGTGTTAATGTAAACAAAATAGACCAAACTTGGATATAAGAGAAACCCGGATATAAGAGACTTCTTCTCCGGTCCCAACAACTCTCTTATATCCGGATTACACTGTATATTGTTTAAAATTGGTTATATTTATTGGGAGAAAGTACTCAATATCAGGAATAGAGTTTATATATATATATATATATATATATATATATATATATATATAGAGAGAGAGAGAGAGAGAGAGAGAAAAATAGATAAAAACACTGTTGACATAAAAATCAACCCTGCATGGTGACTATCAGTTTCATGCTTTAAAAAAACACTATATCTCTGATATTGAGTATTCCCCCAACCCACAAATCTAACAAATTTTAAACTATATATATATATGTGGGTAGGTGTATATAATATTTAACATTATTTTGCATCACCAGAAGAGTCCATTGTTCAATAGTGAATAGAATGTTATTTTTATAGATTAAAAAATTTTTATCTGACAAATGGACCCTGGTGTATCAATATATACACTTCTTTGTGTGTATATGTAACTCCTTTTAATATTCAGAAAACAAAAATATTTTTTTAAATAATGACAATAGGTAAGTCACTCCTCTATGTATTGGGCTCTTATGATGATGTAGTAGAAATAGAAATTTTTGTTATTTTATATTTGTTTTTGTTACTTGACAAATAAAATTGTTTTTAGCACAAAGATAAATGTATAGAAATTATGGAATTGAAATGTACTGAGAAAATACCAAAAGCTCAAATATTGCCAACAGCTTTGACAGCACAAGTAAACTTTTATTATAATAAAAACTATTTTCACAAGAATTTTATGATGTTAATTTTACACGTATGATGATCTTTATTGTTTTTGGTCAGTTTTATAAATTCACTAGTTATTCATTTTACTTTTAATTTTTTTTTCTGCTTGTATCTTTACATGAGAGACATGAATACATTTCCTAAGACAAGTAAATGTGAATAAAGTGATAACGAAAATATAAAACTCAAAATGGCAAATGATCTTTCTATGAAAGTAAGGAGGATAACTGAAACAACAGAAACAATCTAGTTCTATGGCACAAATACAGTAAAAAATATAAATAACATTTTAAGAAAATAAACCTATCTCTACATTCATTGTCTTGAAAAAAAAAAAAAAAAAATTCAATCAGTTTTTAAAAGAAATGAATAATCATGCTGATTCGAATGACTGTTGCAATTCTATTTCTATAGGATTACAACTTTCAAAGTATTTAAAAAAAAAAACAGTCTAAAAAGTGGAGTTGTTATTTTACAGATTCTAAAAAAGAATATGTGTCATCAGCAGGGGTGGGGGGTCAAATTGATTTGAGGAAAAAAGGGGTTTTAAATCTACTGAAAATGACTGAAAGATTAAGGAAAACAAATTAAGTTCTCTTTAAAAGATAGGCCATATTAATTTATATTTGTTAATATTTATCATAAACATGAAGCAATAAGAATTGATGTTATACAGAGATTTTCTCAAACGAAATTAATACTTTTCTTCCCTGTTATTTAGAATAAATGATTATTCCAAATAACAGGGTAAGTATTTAGTATAAGTGACGTCAATAAAATAATGTTCAATAACAAAATTACAAAGAGTGAATTCTACTTTAGCTACAGAAATCTACAAAGCTTGTTTGCTACAAGGCCACAAATGTGGAGGATCGAAAGTATTTATTAAACTTAGCCTGACATGGCCACAAATATGAAGCAACTAATAGAGATTGAACTACCAGTGGTAGTGTTGCTGTCCAATATTCCACTGGGAGTCTACAGGTTTCATGTCTAAAGATGATCAAATTGCTAATTATCATAATTAATGTAATATTCTTAGTTAAAGAGGCAAAGTAAATATCTCCTTTTAGATTTTTATAAATATTCTGAGAAGACTTTGTAGCTTTGACTGTTTTTTTCTGTAAGTACATTTGGCAACTAGGGTTTTAAAAAATTGGACATTTTTTAATACCTTTTTCTCTTCCTTCCTCAAAATTTTGACAACCCCTACTTGTTGACTGGATAAAGTTTAGACTATGAAAAATGCATGAAAGTTTATGTGGAGACATTTCTGTAATATGAATAAAATCTTATAAAAAAACTATCACACTATATATTAGGTTGGTGCAAAAATAATGACGTAATAATGTCGTTTTTTGACGTTAAAAAATACGTCAAAAAATGACATTATTACGTCATTATTTTTGCCCCAACATAATACAATATTTATTAAGCCAAAACAAGCACAGCTTTTTCTGTTAAAAACTTCAATTATAATGGCAAAAAAATGAAAAAAAAAAAAAAAAGAAGAATTACAAAAGAAAAAAAGTATCATATTTGCTGGCCAAGAAGACACATTTTACAAAAGTATTTTTTCCACTACTTCTATTTTGACCAGCTTATAGCTAGAGGTATCAGATATCAGCCTCCAATTCATAATATCAGCATATTGGATGCAGTATAATATTTGGATAGCATTTTAAAGTGTCTTATAGATCAGCAAATAAAGTGAATTATTTTATTTTTGACATATTTTTCACCATTATTAAAAGAGGAGATTGAACCGTTGTTGTCATTTTTCCCTTTAACACATCACTAATAAATTCAATTATAATAAAATAACTTAGCATCTACACTTTTAGACATATACACAGATTGATCTATAACATGTATACTGGAACAGGAGGCCATTTTTTTAAACAGTTTTACATTGAAAAACAGAAACGTTTAGCAATTTGTTTTAAGTAATCAAAATGTTTTCAGTATACAAGAGGAATTTCCAAAAAGTATATCTGATGTTAACTTCATATTAGTATGTTAGTTATTTCTGCATAGTATGTAGTTTCTTTTTTTGTTCTTTGCTTATTTCTAAACAGACTGGTGTATGTCAATTTCTTAATTGTATCTCCATTTTGATATGTACGTGTCATATATATTATGCAATATACAGATTATTTTAAAATCAAGACAGAAAATGAGATCTAAAGTTAAATGTATTCTGTAGTGATAGACTATTTCCTATTGTTTAATATTTTAATTCTTAAAATAGTGTTAAACTAAACACTAAATTATTCCCAACAGATTTATTAATTGAAATAAAATATCACAGTATATAATTAAATGAAATTAGTTAATTACTGTTCATATAATGGCATAAAGAAATTGTTAATTACTGTAAGATGAAACACGTATTTAAATAGTTCATCATTGTCTCCCTTGATCATGGAATTGTCAAAAAAAGTGGACACTTCCTGGCAAAAAAATCTATCCAATCATATCTAATAGATTAATTAGTTTCTGTAAAATTTATATCATTGGTAATAATAAGAAGTATCTGATATAATAGCTTTTTCTTTAATTTTATAGAAACAAAATTCTTTGTGTTTGTCATTTGTATTTACATGAGTACAAAAAAAAAATTAAAAATTAAAAAAAACGAAACAGAAAATCAATTTACTGTGTGAAATATACACTCGGATTTGAAAATTACTAAAATTCAAGTAATTAATAGGATTTAATGAAACATTCAGTATTTATTCATTAATTACGGAAGAAAATTTAAATTTTAATTAAAAAAATTATTGTAAAATATCTTAAATTGAGAACCATAAGTTGGGAAATATTTGTATATTATGATGATGATGATGGTGGTGGTGGTGGTGGTAATGAAGAATGTTTATGCCTAACAAAACATGTTGCCCAGTAATTTCCTGGAGGATAACACATTCAAAGCAAAAAGATTCAAGACTAAATATTCAAAAGGATTGCAATAATATATATAAATAGATAAATAAAAGTTAAAATGACTTTTCTTTTGACTTGTTTCTCAGAGACACCATTCCATTTGTTAAGGTAAGTTAAATCTACTGAATTCCTAAACAGATATCTTATTTATTATTCTTTTTAAATATATATGTTAAAATGTATTTTATGCATTTATCATAGTTAATACATTTATTATTTATTTATTAAAATACATAATATAACACATTGGGTACCTTGACACAGTGTAATGGTTAGCAATCTTAGCTTGCTGAAACAATTACGATGAGTGATGAGTTTGATCCTCACTGGATTTAAATGATAAATAACATATGTGATATCTGCTAATGAATTTAATAGGTGATCAGTGCCTGTGAAAGTCCAAGTTGAAAGATAGGTCTTTGAATTTTTATTTATCTATTCACTATTATATAATCTAAAGAGTAAATTGTGTGTGTGTGTGTGTGAATAAAGACAAAAAGAAAACTTTTCTTAGCTGACACGTTTTGTCCTCTAGTAGAATTTATCAAGGCAAATGTAAGGATTTTATTTTGCAAAAAGTATTTATAAACAGAAGTAAAAATGTCATTGGTTTTTATAGAAATAAGTTCATCCACAACTTCAATCTAATGAATAGCACAATTATTAAAAGAGAAAGTAATTTACTTGGGTGGAAATTCTTGAAACTGTCACTATTGAATCTTGCCAAAAAATAAATTTGTGCCCCAGATTTTTTTCAAATATCTCCTTTCCTAAAAGAAAAAATCCTTTCTCAAGCCAACATACATAACTATATTTTTTTTAAATTAAAAGAAAACAGTTAAATTCAAAACCTATTATTTAAAATATATAATACATACATAGAGACATACATACAGGCATATATATACATTAAATTCTTAAGCTAAAAAAATATAAATAATATTTACATTATAAAAATTCAACATTTACTCATTTTCATTTATTAGATACTAAATTACATCACTTAGCATCTTCCATAATTTATCTTGACTTTCAGGTAGTCTGAAGTATATTTATAAGCCTTCTTAAATTTAAAAATTATGAAATGCTAATGACATTTTTACTTTTGCATATAAATACTTGTTGCAAAATAAAATTCCTTTGCATTGACGAAGTCCATCAGAGAAGAAAAGATGTTGGCTAAGAAAAGTTTTCATTTTGTCTTTATTGATATTGTCATTTTACAGATATATTTTTAGTTATAACTGAAATTTTTACACACACACACACATGTGTGTGTGTGTGTTTATAATAACTCACTGGACTGTCAAGGTTGACAATGAGGCTAACAGATTTCTCCTGCTAATGCCTGCATATGGAAAGCAGTTACAGAGGAGTGGGTTTTGGCAAGTGCTCATTCAACCATTATTTTCTGGACCAGTCATCATGGCATGCCAATGACAAGACATTTTATCAAGCTATCTGAGTACAGCTAGAAGTGGATCCATTTTTTTCGCAAGAACATTTATGCAAAGGTAACATAAATAGCTTCAGTCAGAATTTGAACTTTATTTGCTGATTCTATTTTCTGCACCATCAAGCATTATGCAACTTTACATATTCTACACACACACACACACACTCTAAATAATTAATAAATTTATTCTTAATCCAACATTTCTATTACTGTTATTTGAGTGGACACTTCTTATTTGAAATAGATGCATCATTTTTATTTATTTATTTATTTATTAAACAGTAATAATAGATCTATTTATTGGCCTGCATATTTGAGAAATTTAAGTAAAGAAAATGTATCCTCTGGCAGGGATTGAACCTGCATTCCCCTTTGTAGGAGAAACTACTATTATACTTAAGATAAAGCAGTAAAAGCATGCCAGATCAAATGGTAGTTTCCTTTACAATGTAGGATGCAGGTTTGATCCCTGCTGGGGACATATTTTCTTTACTTAGATTTCTTGAATACACAGGCTGATAAAGATGACAGACATATTACACACTGTTTAATAAAGAAAGAAAAATGAAAGTGTCTATTTCAAATAAGAAGTGTCCACTATAAAAATATTTGACATAACACACACACACACACATATGCATTCAAACAGGTTTAGTTAAATAATTTACACATATCATGTTGATTAGTTTTCGTTGTGATCCTTTCAAGTTTATGGATTAAATTTTTGGTAAACTTAGAAAATTGAGTAAGAAAAATACCAAAATTTTCTTTTGAATAGTTTTTATTTTCCCAAGTACTTTCAATCTCATCTGAAACCATCTTCAAGGGGTTATCTGTGAGTATGTACATGTGCTTCTGTGAATTTAAAAAATTTCAACTGGTTTTTTGTGTATGTGTATGGGTGGGGAGGTATTTACTGCTTATGCAGCATTCTAGATTTGAAAGTGTTCTTTTGGGGTTTTTTTCCAGTATAAGGGAAGTAACTTTTTTTTATCTTTGCTCATATGTATATAATTTTTTTTTTTCATGAGAATTTAAGGACTTTGTTGCTATACTCATAGTTAACTTTATTCATTTGGGGCTTTAATTCTCTTATATAAAGGGCTTCAAGGCTTTTTAGTTTTTGCTTGTTATTATTTTTTATGGAATATAGACGTATTTTCAACTAATATCTGTCTAATCTGTGAGTGTGGGCATGAGTGTTCCTTTAAGTGCTGATATATTGAGCTATGTTCAGCCAAATGAAATGTAAGTCTTTTTGTTGGCATTTTAACCAGACCTGTTTGAATGAAAATATACTGCCTAAATATACACAATATATATATATGTGTGTGTGTGTGTGTGTTCATGCACGTGTGGAGGTGTGAGAGTGCAATTGTTATGAGCATAGAAAAAAAGATCAACAAATCAAATCAAATTCTGGCTGAGTGTCCTTATATTCCTTGAACCCTAATACCTTCGATAAAGGCATAAACCCACTATTCCATTTGCTCTGTTCCATCATAAGATATGTTGATAAAAAAAATATCTTCTACCTGTATGATGCGGTAATTAACAGAAAAAAAGAGTAATTGAACAATTACTTCACCAAACCAATTTCTCATAACTATCTTAACGTGCAGGCAGTAAATAGCTATTATACTCATTATCAGACAGAGAGACCAGTTACATTACATGTGTACATGTGTGTGTGTATTATTTAAAATCGGCTATGCTATGTTTATGGGGAGAAAAATCATTATCAGAGATAGAGTGTTTATAGACATTGACAATGCAGACATAGGAATCAATATTGTATGGTGAGTGTCTGAAGATATTTTCAGATGTGAAACTGGCAGTACCCATGCATGGTTGATTCTTATGTTTTCACTGTCTGCCTCTCTATATATATATCCTTTATTTGAAATGTAAATTTAACACATAAACAATTTAGTTCTCTGTTCAAATTCAGGTGTCATTTGTTGCCTCCACTTTCACACTAATGTCCTTGGGAAAGGCGTGTATTTGTCTCTTCTTCCAAACTATGGGCTAAATAGCATGATAAACTGGGCTTTCTAGCCTTGGTAGGCAGCCACTCTAGAAGAAGGACAACTCTGAATTGAAAACTGTAAAGAAGGCAATGGGAAACCTCTTTACTAAGAAGTCAGAGCAATTCATTTTTCTCCACAGATTACTTTTCTTTATTATCTGTGATTGCCTACATCCTGAAGGGACATAGAATAAGAAATAAGTCAATAAAAACAATGGAAATCTAACAGATATTCATATTAACATTTTTTATGTATTTTAATATTGCTAGATCAAAAAAAGGAGTAACTGGTACAGGTCTTTTTTTTCACTTGTAATGATCAAGTTATCAAGTATTTTACAAGGACATAACTGATAGCAAATGCTAAGAGCTCTTTGCATTGATTTGAAAGCTGAATTTAATTTTTCTTAGCTGAGGCTAGGAAACCTCAGTGAGTCAGTCCCAAGACTGAACCATAAAATTTTTGAACATTAAGATGGCAGCATTAGCATTAATTTAAGCAACAAGTCATATATATATATATATATCACATATTTTAATTATTTTAAACATTATTTTTAGAGGATACTCATATTTTGAGTAGACGCTTTGTTTATTTTAAACATTTTTTTTTATTTTGTCTACCAGCCTGAATATTCAAGAAATCTTATTACAGAAAAATGTATCCTCTGATAGGATTCAAAGCTGTGTCCCCCTTGCTTGATTATGAAGCTCTTCGTATCTGAGTGGTCAAAAGCATGTCAGATCAAACAACAGTTCCTCCATGAAATGGGGACACAAATGAACAAAATGAATAAAAGGACAAAAGGAAAAACTATTCTTAGCTGATGTGTTTCATCCTCTGAGGGACTTTATCAAGGCAAATACAGGATTTATTTTGTTGCATATGTTTATATACAAGAGCAAGGATGTCATTGATTCTCAAATTTAAAAGCCTTTATAAACCAATGGCATCTTTGCTCTCATATCTAAACACATGCAACAAAATATATCCTACATTTGCCTTGATAAAGTCTCTCAGAGGACGAAACACCTCCACTAAGAATAGTTTTTCCTCATCTTTTTATTCATATAAGAAAATAAATAAAGGTCACCGAGTGGAAACTTATGCATCTTGACAATAAATAATGTGGATGTTTTAAGTACAGAAATAGACTGACTGTAGTGAGTATTGGGAATTTGAAACCTGTCCCAGGCATTACATTTATTAAGAAACTATTAAATATTTTCTAGTCTTTCACAATTTGTAATTGTTGTCATTTTGTGCAAATATTATCGTTGCCATTTATAATTTTAATTTTTGCAAAAATTTTTACATAACTGAATGAACATAGTTGCCATGATTGGATAACTTCATTTTTTTTTTTTTTTTTTTCATACACATGTATTTTTAAACAATTTTTTTATAAATCTGCTATTATCTCTTATTAAACATATCTGGTAGGTACATATATTTGAGTAGATATCATTAAAAAAAAACAAAAAAAAACAGTAAAATTAATGTCTACTGGCCTAGAGATTGAAAATCTTCATAAAGAAAATGTGACACCTGACAGGAATTGAATTTGTATTCCTAGGTTAAAAAAAAATGACTTCTCAGATGAAAAAAGGGAATGCAGGTTCTATTCCTGTCAGGAAGTACTCTTTCTTTTTTAACACTTTCAAGTCTCTATACTGGTAAACATTAATTTCACTGTTTAAAAAAAGCAGGGGTATCTACTCAAGGATATCTACCTACTAAATATAACATTTAAAATAATAGAAATTATATATATATATATGTGTGTGTGTGTGTGTGTGTGTGTGTGTATGTGTATATATGTATGCATGTATATAAGCTTGAGAATTCAAACACAAGGATTAAAGTGATATACAAAGGTTAGAAGTAGCTTTTTTCCAGTTTCTCTTTGATGTTCATTATCATCATTTCATATGTATTTCATACGTGTCTACTCACCCAGTACTGGTATTGTATACCAGGGTCACTTAGGACGCTATGGTATGTCACTCTGAACATATCGTGTCTACTCACCCAGTACTGGTATTGTACACCAGGGTCACTTAGGACGCTATGGTATGTCACTCTGAACATATCGTGTCTACTCACCCAGTACTGGTATTGTACACCAGGGTCAATTAGGACGCTATGGTATGTCACTCTGAACATATCGTGTCTACTCACCCAGTACTGGTATTGTACACCAGGGTCAATTAGGACGCTATGGTATGTCACTCTGAACATATCGTGTCTACTCACCCAGTACTGGTATTGTACACCAGGGTCACTTAGGACGCTATGGTATGTCACTCTGAACATATCGTGTCTACTCACCCAGTACTGGTATTGTACACCAGGGTCACTTAGGACGCTATGGTATGTCACTCTGAACATATCGTGTCTACTCACCCAGTACTGGTATTGTACACCAGGGTCACTTAGGACGCTATGGTATGTCACTCTGAACATATCGTGTCTACTCACCCAGTACTGGTATTGTACACCAGGGTCACTTAGGACGCTATGGTATGTCACTCTGAACATATCGTGTCTACTCACCCAGTACTGGTATTGTACACCAGGGTCACTTAGGACGCTATGGTATGTCACTCTGAACATATCGTGTCTACTCACCCAGTACTGGTATTGTACACCAGGGTCACTTAGGACGCTATGGTATGTCACTCTGAACATATCGTGTCTACTCACCCAGTACTGGTATTGTACACCAGGGTCACTTAGGACGCTATGGTATGTCACTCTGAACATATCGTGTCTACTCACCCAGTACTGGTATTGTACACCAGGGTCACTTAGGACGCTATGGTATGTCACTCTGAACATATCGTGTCTACTCACCCAGTACTGGTATTGTACACCAGGGTCACTTAGGACGCTATGGTATGTCACTCTGAACATATCGTGTCTACTCACCCAGTACTGGTATTGTACACCAGGGTCACTTAGGACGCTATGGTATGTCACTCTGAACATATCCTGTTCATATTTATACTTTCTTGTAGTTAGATTGGCAGTAATGCTTTTATACTGGCAGCTCTACATAAACAAATATTTTTATACTGGCAGCTGTACATAAATAAATGTTTTTCTACTGGCAGCTCTACATAAACAAATATATTTATACTGGCAGCTCTACATAAATAAATGTTTTTATATTGGCAGTTATAAAATCTTTGTGCTGTTGTATGTTTCAGAATTCATCACTAGTAAATGAATGGTGGAACAAGAACATATCCTGAAGACAGAAAGAGTTCAAATTCTTTCATATTTAGAGTAATTTTGACCAAAAGCCAATCACCCTGTTGAAAAAAAAAATGAATAAAATATTTTGATAAAGCTATTTTTATGATATTCTTTGCTAAATAAACTATAAAGATTTATTTTAAAAATCCAGAAAAATTCTAAAACAAAATCTATCAGGTGAAATAAAAAAAAATTTAACTATTTCTTATAAATTAATTAAACCTCCATTTATTGATTTTTTTAAACCATAGTGTAAATTTTTGTATGCAATTTCCAAGTTCTGAAGTGAAGACTTATTTCATAAATTATTAAAACATCATCACTTTTGATATTTCAATTACTGTATTTCAGCTGGTAGGCTTTCTAGCCTTCCTCAAGTGTAGGTCATCTCTAGTAATTTTTATTGTTTATTACAACCGTCACCTTGACAAAGAGACATCTTTTTTAAAACTTAGTAGAAACTGTGTTCTTCATTTTGTTTGTTTTTTTACCAGGCAGACTGCAAATCTCATGTTGACTTAAGAAACAGAATAAACAGGGGTTATTTCTAAAGCTTTAAGGAAACATCATTTACTTTTTTAGAAAAGGTATCAATCCATCTTTTCTCTTTGTAGCTGTTGGTAACATAGCAAGAGAGACAAGGCCTTCTAATCTTGTCTAATAACCAGTTTAGGAGAAAGACAACAAATTCAAGCTATGATTCCCAAGCCTTGGTAAGAGAGGATTAGGTGTGGGGATAGCAACCAAACACTGTAAACACTGACTTGCTGCAGTGTAGTGTAATTGTGGCCCTATGATTTACAAGAAGTTTTTAAAGAAAATATGATAAAATAATAACCCAAACCAGATTTGTCCACTGTTCTAGATTGAAGATTGCATGAAAGTCAGAGAGCCCACTGGTCAATATGTAATGGTCAAAATAATATAAGTATATAGTTAAAATAATTCATCACAATTAATCAAAATACAAACTTTGGGAATAAAAGATTGTGTTGCAGGCTTCTATAGCATTTTTTTAAATGGTAAAAGATCTTTTTTTTTTTTTTTTAAGTGTTTCACCCCAAGCAAGGCAGGAAGCCACTAGGACGCAAGGGGTTACAGAAGATTTGGAGCAAGATCAGATAGGAGTGATAGAGGAAAGGATGAGGAGAAGGATAGTGAATAGATCAAGGCAACTGGAGATGTCAATTGACATTACATTTGAATAGTTGGAGATTATAGCTCTGAGGGAAACTGGAATAGGGAAGGGAGTTCCACAGGCAAGAGGTGCGAGACATGAAGCTATTGGAGTAGAAGAGACGGCTACATTTAGTAGTTTTGACAGTGAAAGGGTGAGAGCGGGATGCCAGCCTCGTAGGGCGTTTGAACTCATGAAGTCTGGGAACCAGCGAATGCAGCTCCTCAGAGCAATTGTCATGAAAGTATTTGTAAAAAAGACAGAGAGAGGCGACGGCATGTCTGTGAGAGATTGACTGTAGATGAGATGCCAGAACAGGGCTAATTATATTGCATATCCACCTCTGGAGTTTATCAAGAACCCTGAGGCAAACAAAAGGTGCTCCAGATCATATATGGCAGCAATACTCCATGCAAGGGTGAATTGTTGATTTGTAGATCTGAAGGATCGATTCCGGGGAGAAAAATTTCCTGGCGCGGCACAGGGAGCCAACTTTCTTTGTGGTGGACGAAGCAATTGACTCAATGTATTTGTTCCATCTCAGGTCAGCAGTCAATGTGAGACCGAGCAGCCGCAGAGAGGTGCTCTTGAGAAGTTGAGTGTCAGACATTCTAATGGTGGGCAGGGAAGGATCTCTGTGGTGACTAATAGAGAGCAGTTTTGTTTTTGAGGCATTAAAGTTGACCAGCCAATTCCTGCCCCAGTTCACAACCAATTGGAGGTCCTTTTCGAGACGCACGGCCAGGTTAGTTTTGTCAGTGATACTAGATTTGTTTTTGAGGCAGGAATAAATTGTGGTGTCAACCACGTAGATGCCAACTTGGGAATTTATGGCATCAGGAAGGTCATTTATGTAGATAAGGAATAGAGTGGGGCCTAGGATGGAGCCTTGAGGAACACCTGCGTTCGTGGGATAGGAACTGGAGGAAAATCCGTTGAGAATGACCTTCAATTCATGGTTTGACAGGAATGATTGTATTAGGTCAAACAATCGACCCGTAATGCCATAATCCTGGAGCTTGCAAAGAAGGCCGACATGCCAAACCCTATCAAACGCTTTGGAGATGTTTAGGGCCACAGCACAAGCTTCTCCATTAGTTTCAGTGATGGCCATAAGCACATCAGCTGTAGATCGAGCAAAGCGGAAGCCATATTGCTTGTCTGAGAGAAGATCATGGGATGCAAGGTTAACTACTTCGGTATTGATTATGGCTTCAAAGACTTTGCCGAAGAGGGGTAGGAGACTGATAGGACGGTCTGCCAGAAGAATCCCAAACCTCCCTCTTTGAATGGTCTTGTTTCAAATAACATTGCACTCTTAAAAGTCTTGAATCTCAACATATTAAAATGTGTACACATTAATCAATTTTATAAAATCCAACTTAGTTAATATCATGGCTTTTCTCTATCATGCACCTTGCCTTGAACTTTTGAGAGATTATGTTTGGAGTTAGTTTAGTTGTTGTTTTTTGCTTGTAAGCTGGGTGATTATCAAAGAAGCTCCTGCAGTAGAATCCAAATTAAACCAAAGAGATGATCAGGTCAACCATCTGTCTGCTAATGTAGACATAACTGTAAGCAGGGCTGGTGCATACTACCCCCAAACACTCCAACCTGGGGGACCCTGATCTTATCAACATTTGCGTTTTCTACCTACATTTATATACATTACAAATTAAACTAAGCATAACTGATTACTAAAAGATGAAAAAATTTTATGGATTTTAATGTCATTCTGGGGTCATTTTTGGCCCAAATCCATGAATTTGTTTTGCTCATGCTAAGTCTTGAAAAAACACTATATAAAATTCACTATTTTTTATCCATGATATTGAATGTGTTAAAATTATTCAACTTTTTAACAAGAAAAATTTCAAGTTGATGTTAAAAATTGTCTAAAAATGTTGTCGATATAAAGATGCAATGATCTATTATGACAGGTCTCTAATTTGTATTTAGATACATTGTATTTATTTTCAATTTTTCTCGTTGAATTATTCCTCTATATTGCATATGACCAATTATTGTACATAATTAGGTTACAATAAAATTTGTATTTTTATGCATACTACTTTATGAAAATTGAGATGTAGTAGACTGTGTGTGTGTGTGTGTGGGGGGGCATAGCATAGATTTGGGGAGGGGGGCTTGCGCCGGTCCTGACTGTAAAGACTTTAAACAAAAATGAAACATCCTCTAAGATTGTTATTCTTTTCGAACTCTAATTTGTGTTTAAAGGCAAGAAAACTAAAGAATAGTCTGATAAACTGATAATCTTGGCAGATTAATTCATAAAGTTCAATATAATTTTTTTTTAATCATTTCATTCCAAGAAAGGCAATAAATCCACTAAGACACAAACGATTACTGAGTGTTAGAGAATATGAGAAAAAAAACATTATTAAGGAAAGAAAATAAAAGAACAGGAAATAAGAAGACAAAAAATGACAATTGACATTGTGTTTAGATTTATGAAGATCAAAGATGACTGGAAAGCAAGAAGCTGAAAGAGAGTTCAACAAGTGAGAAGTGCGAGAGAAGAAACTGTTAGCATAGAACTTAGGGTTACATCTAGTTTTTTCAACTGTAATTTTAGTCTACTATACACAAAGTTGTAACTAGTAAATAAAAGGCAACAGCACTGAAGCATACAGCAGTTTTAGTTTGGTTTGCATGTATTTACCAGATTCTTTCTTTTTGTCAAAATACTACCAGTTACTTTCTATCATTATTTATTTTCAAGAATTTAATATTGAGCTCAGAAAACCTAAATTTTTAAGAGGTCACTCATTCAAATAACATTTGAGTTCAATGTGGCTTAACTTTGGTGACTACTATATAAAAATTTGATTTGACCCTCTTTAGTTATTAAAAATAAATTGGAATACCAGATTACTTTAAAAAGCAAAAAAAAAAAAAAAAAAGAAGAGCTGCCAGTATCTCACTGATTAGTAAGAAGAAATGACGGCTATCCATTTTTGTTATATTATCATTAATGGGATTAGTCCAGTCCACTGAGAGAAATTATTGTCAAGTGTTGTTCAAAAATGGAGATGTCATAAAGCCCAAGAGTTATTGAAAAGAAAATGAACTGGTAGTTGTCATCATTAAATTACTGATAATTTTAAATTGGGGGATAAGGATTGTAAATGATAAAGAAAAAGAAATATAATAAGGTATTTGGTTTTGTCTATCTCCAAATTATAACACCTGGAGAGAGAGTATGATCTATCAACAGAGTTATGTTGAAGGTGATTAAACAAAAACTACAAAACAGACAGGAAGATAAGGTAAAAAGGATCAGTACAGACATAATCAAATATTGAATTAAATGTTCTTATATTCTGTATGCAACCAATTCTTTTAAAAAAAAAATTTTTAAATGCACTTTTTTTACTATTTATCTTTTAGAACTTAAATCTCATGAATTAAAAAAAAATAAAAGAAATAGAAATAAAGTTATCATTTTCTGGGACACTTTTTAAATATCACAGAAAGAAAACATGAATTCTTGATGGTTTGCACAATTTCATTAAGTTTGGAAAATTAATCTGATGATAAAAAATTAAGTCAAAAAATTATTCAGACTATACACTCATCAAAAAATGAAGATTAATCTAACACTATTTTTAAGAAGCAAATCTGCCATCATTGTTTTATCAATTCTTCATTGTATATTCATTGACGTGTCATATTTAAGTGGGTGTGCATTTTTTTTTTTCATCACAGGGATTTGTTTTTCTTTTATTCAGAATTCAATTGACACTTTTTCTATTACAAAAAAACTTAGTTTTTTTTTTGTTACTGTTTCTTTTATTTTGCTGTTGTCATCTTTGATTTGCTGCTGTATATTTTCTCCAGAAATAAAACTACTTGTCGTTAACTATGCTTATTTGAGCAGCAAGAGATTATACAGTATATCTTTTATATGGCAGATGTAGTAAGTTATAAGGGACTGATAATCATAACAAACCAAGAGTGGCAAGTTTCAAAGATGCCACTATTTCTAGCCTGCTTTAAAATGCAGCTTGTATTTAAGGCAAAGTTTAACATATGTACCCTGGAAAAAAACAAAAAAAAACAGTGTCTCAAAAGGAAGGTTTTTCTCTTGACACTCCTATTACTGTACACTCTCTCAACCATTTTTATTTTTTAAAAAGCTTTTGTTTTTAGGATTTTAATAAAACCCAAACATGAAATGGGATTATACACTTTTTTCCTTGAGAATTGGCAACAAAAATGTTAAATGATATTCTTGTAAATAAACAACTCATAAACAAATAGTGTTTAATATTTTTGTTGTCAAGTTTTAAGAAAAAAAGTATAAATCCAGATGCTCACAAACTTTCAGTGAATTTATGTGTCAAGAGCATATGAAAAAAATGCCTGGAAAATCCATTTTTTCAAAATTTATAATTACAGTTACTCATTATATGTTTATTTAAATCTTCTTGTTCACAGACATTTTTTATAAATTTATGTATAAAAAAAACTTCTTTTCATAATTATTTCTTTATAATATGGTAAATAATAGACAGTGCATTGTAGTTAGTACAGATATTTTTATAAACTTGTAAATATAAAATTATTCTTGTAAATAGACAATCAACATCTGTCTATATTTCTGAGATGAGGTATCGTAACTATTTACATTGTACTGTTGTCCTCATCTTTATTGCAATATTCATGATGTTTCAGGTGCTGTATATTGTGAATATGAAAAGGTGGGGACAACAGACCAAACAATGTAAATAGTGTAAATATAAACAATCTAATTAAATAAATAGTACTTAATACTTTTGTTGTCAAATCTTGAGAAAAAAGAATGCACAAATCCAGTTTCATATGTTTGGGTTTGTTAAATTCTAAAAATTGGTTTTAAAACAATAAAAATTGCTGAGGGAGTATACTGTATTAGTGGTGTCAAGAGAAAAATATGTCCTTTTTGACACACCATTTTTTTGTGGGTACATTTTTTTGTGGAATCTGGTTAAATAGATCATTGACCAAAATGTATGCAATATTTTGTCTTTTTATACAAAGCAGTTTAAAAGGAATGACAACTTATGGGGGACTAAAATGCATAGTCCCAATGTGTTAGGCTTAAGCAGAATCCACAGTATTTAAAACATGTACCTCCATCTTTGTGCTTTGTAGTCATGCTTTGAAATGAATTATTATAAGACAACACACATTTTTGATAAAAATTATGAATAGCCATTCACAAATTAATTGAGTAACAATAGTGTGGTGGCAGTGGTAGAATTTGAACCTACACTTAATATTGTAGATACATGTCACTAATTATTTGGAGTGTGCAAATGTTTCATGAACAAAAAAAAATTCAGTTGTGTATTCAGTCACTGGTTTTGTAAAAAGAGTGCTGGGAATTTCTGCACATACTTCATATTAACTGATTTTTACCTAAATTACATTTATATTTGTATAATTTTAATTTGACTTGACAATTAATTTAGCATATAAAATGACTTATTTTACAATATAGATACTAGTACAATTATGACCTGCAATCCATAAAAGGTGAAAGATGTAAACAAAAAAAAAAAAAAAGCAAGAAAAAAAGACGCTTAATTTTCAGAAGAGAATTATTTACTTACTTTACTGGATATTTGGTTAAACTATTCACTAATCCTAATATAATCAAAGGGAAACTTTTGTTAATGACAACAAGAAAGATTTTTAAAAAAATCAAGGATTATATTGGGGTTTTATTTAATCTTCTCATTTTGAAGAAAAAAATGTTATGCTGTTCTGTTACTAAACAGAACAGCATAACATTTTTATGTTTATAAGAAAATCCAGATTTAACAATTTTGGATGAAAGTGTTTGCAAATAGAAATAAGTTAAAAATAAAAATGGAATCATTTAAATTTAATATGAAAAGATAATGTTGGGTGTTTTTTTTTTATGGTGGGTCAGGGTTCTATACTTTTTAAATTATTTACAGTTATTATTGACAATTACCAATTAGAATATTAAAGATGTTAAACAAAACCAAAAAATAATGTAAAATAAAAAAAATTTGAATTAAATATTGAGGAAGGAGATGTTCATAAGAGGAGCAGATGATGGTCAGCCATATTTGATATCAGAGAATTTCAGCTCACTCTTACCAGTCTCATTTTGAAGAAGTTTTTTTTTTTTTTTAAGGCAAACCTTTGAAAGACTGCTTTACAATAAAATATGCTGAAAATATCACACAATTTTGCAAGTAGAAAAAAAAAAGAAATTTGCTAAAACTAATTTGTTTTTGTAGACAAATTGCAAGTCAATGGCAAAGAAATGGTTTTGGAGGCTAAAATCTTGTGCAATAAACTATCTCCATAAACCATGTCTTTCAAGAGAATTTATTTTTTTGAAAGCTAAGGTGAATGCATAAATGAACCAAAAAAAAAAAAGAAAAATGATGAAAAATATGAGTGGGAAAAAATTAAATTAAAAAATGTCAGACTATTCAATGAAAATTAATCTTTCATTTACAAATGAAATAAAAATGGATTTCACAAGCCGAATCATTGTTTACTGAGGTTTTAAATTATTTTTTATCTGAATAAAGACAGGGTATTTTTTTTTTAATTTAAACCTATTTTACTTTATATACATCTTGTAACAACACCACAATTACAAAAAAAGAATGAAAAAAAGATAATCATGAATTTATAGAAAAATATTTTTCAAAATCAATTTGTAACAACAAAATATTCATCTCTACACAGGCTTTTAAGAAGTTCTTTTTGTCAATGCAAAAGAACAATACTTTAACATACACACATATTTGTTGTGTTGTGTTGTGTATAAATAGCTAAATATAAAAAAATGTTTATAAGTAAAATACACTGGGTTAAAATACTCAACAGAAATAAAATGTTAGCTCCTGGAATTTGGGAAGAAATAAATTTTCAAAGAGAAAAAAAAAGGATGATTTTAACACAATTGAGTTTTTATCCCAATTTCCAATTTGTTTTAAAATTCCTGTTGTTTGCGTGTCATTGTCAGTTTTCATCTGTGAAGATTTTCTTTTAAATCACTTATCAAGATGATAGTCATGATAGTTAACATAAAGAGATTTATTGCTAAAAAAAAAAAATGGATTCCTCTCTTTTACTACATTAAGTGAGATATGCATATTCAAGAAGATGGTGAATAAAGAAAAAATCTGGTAAATTATTGCATGTTTCAAATATAATGATAACTTTATGAACAACAAGAGAACGATTTTGAGATTATATTAAAGCTTTTCATCCTTTTATATACATAAAACAATATTAGCCAAAATGGATGATGTGTTTCAGGTGAAAATAAGTAGATTTGACTGACAGATGTGATTTCATTAGAGAGACACTTCTTTTAGATTTAGCATTCATTTTCACATCAGTAAAGAAATGTTACAAATTTTAACAGTAAAATTTTAAAACCAAATTTATAATAATAAAAAGAAATAAAAATATTGAAATATTCCACAAGAATTCAATTTACAGTCCAGTTGAAAAAAAAAAATGTATTTAAAATTAAATCATTTCTTGGGAATAAACTAGAATCAATCAATAAATAAAAAATGAAAAAGTACCAAATAAAACCTATTTAAAATGTTCATTCATATTTTATCTGCACATCTTTTAAAATCCAATTTTAAAATAAAATTAAGATTCCTGAATGTAATCCCATTGAGGTATATTGTATATTATTAGGATTCTTCCAAATTAAATGAGCACAGAAAAGTATTGAAGCAAAAGTTACATTCATTTCTTTATAAATGGTAAAAATTACAACAGATCTTATTGTAAATTTGGAATAATTTTGTAGTGATTCAAGAGAACTGTATTTGGACACATGGCAAATGCTAATGGCATTGAAATGATGTTGATTTCAGTTTGAAATAATAACATCTGTGATGATTTGCAAGTTTTGAGTTTAGACAGAGAAAAGTATCAAAGACTAAATGTTTGTACTGGTTTTCATTTTAAAAGATGTAAAAAGTATCTGTGATTAATCTACATTATAACAAGTACAATGTGTGTGTGTGTGTGTGTGTGTGTGTGTGTTTGTGAATAAAGACAAAAAGAAAACTTATTTTAGCCAGTGCGTTTCATCTTCTAAGGGACTTTATCAAGGCAAATGCAAGGATTTTATCATGTCATAAATACTTGTTACAAAATAAAAATCCTTGTATTTGCCTTGATAAAGTACCTCAGAAGATAAAATGCACCGATTAAGATAAATTATCTTTTTGTCTTTATTCATATAGACCTTTTACTGATATATTCTATCTAATACATTCTATATATATATATATATATATATATATATATATATATATATATATAGAAAGAGAGAAACAGAGAGAAAGAGAGAGAGTTAAATATAGCTTATAAATGAAACTAGCTTTTATATATATATATATATATATATATATTTAAACTTATCCAACTTTAAAAAATTATTTTATCTACAACACTAATAATTTAGAAATTTCTTTAATAAAGTATTTGTAGTATAAAGATGGCATTTCTACTAGATCACCAGAAGAGTCCGCAACATAAAGATGGGAAATTCCCCCTAATCTCTATATAGTGGACTCTTCAGATGACATTGAAGAATGTTATACAAGTACTTGAAGTAAACAAGAACTTTGGATAGTTTATTCACAATTTTGATTTTGACTTGGAGATTTTCAAATATATTTCAGTGAAGTTTTCACTTTACAGAATTATAGCTTATATTTATATTTTAGATATATGGGAAAAAAAATGTCAGTTTAAACTGACACCAGGAGGATATGAGTTAAATACAGGATGTGGTTAAAATACTTTAATAATTAATTTTTAAGTTTATACAGTGTAAGAAGCTTGTCTATTATGTTGTTTCAAAATAGTGAATGAAAGAACAAAAAATATCTGTAGGTATTTAATATTTGATTATAAATATTTCATTTCTTATTCATAAATTTTTAAAAATCTTTCATCTGCAATTTCAATTATGTTTTCATTTATAGCATAGGGACATTTATCGATTAGATGAAGTCCTTTATACTTTTTAAACAAGATATATGTTGATGAGTGAATATATGTAATGACCATTTGATTAAACCCTAATAGCAACAGTATGAATGTATTATAAAAGCAACAAAAAGAAAAAATTGTTTAAAATATATGCATCATTTTGTCCAGGTAATCAGAGTTTTACAATTTTTTTTGTCGATTTGGTTATAGAGATTTGTTATTTTTCTAATGTTTGCCAGCCCCAAATACAAACTAGTCAAGATACAACTAAAACAAGTTTTGCGTAAAAGGGAGGGAATATATGTGCAGAGTTACCTCCCTTAGTCAACTTAATGAAATATGCCGAATCGTACAATAAAAACAAATTAATATAGTATTGAACTTAATTCCAGTGATATTTAAGCTTGAACAAATAACTTTGATCAAATATTAATAAAGTTAAAAGGTAAATTATTAACCACAACTGAATAGTAGGCACATAAAGCTCGATTTTTGTTTTCTTATATGGTTCGTTAACTTTTAGGAATAATTTTGGCCATTTTCAGAGAATATTCAAACCATTTTATTTTTTACTTTAACGCTTGCCACTTCCTTCAAGTGCACTTTAGCATTTTAGTTGATATTTTTAATTTGAAGGTAAATGTAGATTTTATAACCAATTGATTGGCTATTGATGGCAGGGAAGAGGAAGCAATAGCAATTTACAGTTTTAAATTAGAGAAACAGTTAAAAATGTTATAAATTATGACTCTAAAAGAAAACACTTTGCTACATACAGTTTATCTTCACCAAAAGTGTAATCGATATGCACATTTGGGAAATGTTTAACCTTCATGTACGCAAAAAAAAAAAAAAAAGTGTTAAAAAGACAGTTATTCCCCTTGACACAGCTATTATTGTGTAAACTTTTGATTCTCTTGAAAAAGCAATGATTAGAATTTTAATAAAAAACAAACATATGAAAGTTGATTTTCTTTATTCTTAATATATATATTAAACACTATTATTTATTAAAGTGCTTATTTACAAGAATAATTTTATATTTACAAGATTATAAAAATATGTAAACCAACTATAATGAAATATTTATTTACCATTTTATAAATAAATAAATATGAAAATAATTTTTTTTTATTCATAAATTTATAAAAATGTCTGCGAACAAGAAAATTTAAATAAACACATAACGACAAGTAATTGTAATTATAAATTTTGAAAAATGCATTTTCTGGGCATGTTTCTCATCTGCTCTTACCACATAAATTCACTAAAATTGGTTGAGAGCATCTTTTCTTCTGTATCCAAACATTCTCTTAATTTTAGATTTTAGGCAAGACAACAAACACTCAATATTTTGAGTGTGTATCTCCCTATTGATAGGGTGGACAGAGATTTTTTTTTGTTTAATTACAGAATGTCTGTAATTTTTACTGTAAATATTGCATTGTAATTAGTTTCAATATTTTGATAATTTTGTAATTTTTTTATAAATTTTTTAAAATGATTTCTTTTCAAATTTATATCTTTATAAAAACGGTAAATAAATACCTCATTGTATTTGGTTCACATATTTTTATAATCTTGTTAATAATCATTGCCAAGGGAGTCATAAGTGCATATAGTGACAGTGGTGTCAAGGGAATAACCATCCTTTTGACACATTGTATTTTGCTAGTACGAAAATTAAACAGCACCCATATTTGTATATTTATACAGCAATAACAGAACCATAAACCTCTTAGCATGAATATTATGCCTTTACCACTGAGTTATTACTACAAGTGTAATGTTACTTATTCCCAACTAGAAGTAAAAATGGCTGTTAATTAAATCTCTTTCTCATATCCACAAAAAATAAAGATTATTATTTTTCAATGAGTTAAAAAAATGAGCTTGTTTCACTTTTATATTTTAATATATGAGCTGATTCTTTTAGATGTCTAACACTCCAGCATTATTCCTTGTCCAGTATTTTCACTTCATTCCACAGGGGCTGATAACTACTCCCTTCCCTCCATACATGATCAGACATACCTGATTTCACTGTCTCACCCCTCACTCTGGCTTTTTGATGTTCCTCCAGCCTTATTTTTAGAGGGCATTTGTTTCATGGAAGAAATGGAGTACACACTGTTCTTGGTCATGTTCTTCTTCATGTTAGGCTTTAATTGGTAGAGATTTTTTTTTACATTGAGTGGAGCTGCTTTTGAATATTATTCTGATGTTGTAAGGACCACAGACCTTCTGAATCTTTTCTGACAAGTCCTTGATGTAAGGCGGATAGACTGTGGCAATTTTCTGGTCCTTCTTGACTCTTCTGTTTCCACCTGCAGACGCTGATATTAAGTTTTCAGGGTACACTTGATCCTGATCATTACTTGTTGGTATGTATCTGGGTTGCCACTTATGATTTTGCATGGTGTTGTAGACACCAGACTATCTCTTAACACTGTATGGATAGTGGGAATTGAAGTTGAGGTATTGTCTGGTGAAGGTTGATTTGTGATGCAGGGATGTTTTGAACTCATTGTTGTGAGTTGTTAGTACATCTGTTATAGTACAGCAGCAGCACTCATCAGCAGGCAGTTAGGTTTAAGGCCTCAGGTTCTTCACAGAGAAATGTCCCACAAGACAATAGCCTAGCGGATTAGTGATGGTTCGTGAATTTGGTGATATATTGTGAGTTCAATCCCTGGGCCAGGCAGTGTGTACTTGGACTCAGTGAAATGGGGTGAGTAATAACTGAAATGTACTAAAAATAAGAACTAGATGAAATATCCCTAGAGATGCACAGTGGAATGAGAACAGTCTACCCCATAGATTAAATAAAGGGCTCCATTCAAAATTCCCTGTAGGTGACTTGGATTGAAATACACCTGATGAATTTTACCACTGAGTAAATGTTTTAGTAAGTAAATGTTTTATGAAGGCCAGATGGCACAATGGTTGAAACATAGTGATAGCAACAACAAAGATGAGGACAATAGTCTGCACGTAAACAGTGTAAATAAAGTCAGATTGTTTTATATTATAGAATAAATTCTTTTGATTTCTCATTTTAATGAAAAAATTATCTTGTCACTTTTGTACTTACCGTATATACCTGTGTATATAAGCTGACTTTGTGTATAGTTTGACCCCTGAAGTTTTAAGCATGAATTTTAACCCCTCCAGAAATTTACCTGTGTATAGTGTAAGCAGTCATGAAAAATTCATGGTTTTTAACCTCTTCAAAAAAAAAGTGCAACCCCCTATTTTTCTGTATAAAAAACTTATCAGAAAAACTCACACTCTACTCGAGTACATATGGCATAATATTTAAGTTTGTTTTAACTTGGCAATAATCCTTTTTTAAATTTTAAATATGAGTTATTTTAAATAACATTGAAATACATAAATAAGAAAAATGACACTGCGAAGCCCAGCCTAGTAAGTCATTGATTGGCTTGTTTATTATTATTATTATTAGTAGTAGTAGTAGTATTACTACTTTTTCTCAGTTCTCAAGGAAGAAGCCTTTCTACATTCTATCCTACAGATGTGAATGACAATATGTTTTATTGTTTTTACTAAGGCTTTTTATATAACAGCACAAAAATACATTGTTCAAATACTAGAAACACATCATCAATTTTAAATGCTAATATAATGTCTCATATATAAAACAAATGAAGCATAAAAAGTTATGAAGAGCTTAAATAAAAAAAGATTGTTGAATCATTGAAGCAGAATTTTTTTTTTTTTTGGTGGCGGGGTAAATAAAAAACTCAACTTTTCTATTCTCTATGTTTTTGTTTATGCCTTTTCTTTTTGTCAATATTCAAATATCGTTACATTGTGAAAAGGTAATTTAATTTTCAATATCCTTAGATTTTTATTTACTTGAATAAGAATTTACCAAATGGTAAATTTTAAAAATCTTTCCACAATGTAACAACATGCAAGTACTGACTTTTTTCTTTGATCATATTCCACACACCTGTTGTGAACCTGAGAGATATGTAAAAAATAAATAAATGAAATCAGTTGCAAACACACACTCATCTGTTGTACAGGCAAAGAAGAAATTGTAAGTAAAAATGTTTTCAAATTTTGTGCTCTTTGTAAGAGGTGGAATGAATAATGGAATAATTGGATTATGCAATCACAAATAATTCTAGCTTTACACACATACACACATACATATATATGTGCGTGTGTGTGAGTGTGTGTGTGTGCGTGTATAAAACTAGAATCCCTGTATGGTTTTCTACTTCAAGATTTCACAAGCTCCATTTAAGAAGTCTTGAGTGGTTGAACTTTGCTTTACAAAGTCTTCTAGTTGGCTGAATTTCCTTTTGAGTCATCTTACAATTGACTGAACACTGTTTGATATGGATTTCTAGTTGGCTGAGCACTGTCCGATTTTTGATGTGCTGAGCTCAATTCTGCTTATAGTTTATGATTGGTTCAGCTCAATTCAAATAGATTCATGATTGGTTCAGCTAGATTCAGTTCAGTTGGCTTATCCACTTCTGATAGGCTGAGCTGTCTGGTGACTCCAATTTCATAAAATGTTTTTATTGGCTGAATTATGCTTTGGTGGTCTTTTAATTTATATGGTGATTTCTGATTGGCTGAATTCAGTTTTAAGAAGACTTTGGCTGGGTTTGAATTAAGATGTCTTCTAAAAAGTTGATTGTAGCTTAAAACAAAAACTAAGTGGAGCTCAAGTTTGAGAATAATCACTGTGCAATTACTGAATTAACATTTTTTTTTTAAATAATAAAAAAAATTCTTTTTAAAAAATTAAATGGAATGGTTGGTAGTATCACAAATTTTGATAACAGTATCTTTGTTTTGTGGGGTATTCAAAAAGTTTGGGGGGATTTTTATCTACAAGATATCTACAGTGTTTTTTGTTTATCTTTAATCAACTTGTGTTTATGAGGAATTTTTAGACAATTATCTTTATCTTTGTTGCTTCTTTTTCACAAGCTATCCCATGATTCCCTGTGCATTATCATGACAATGACTTGGAAATTTTTATAGCCTTTCAGTCTCTTGAATAAGAGAAGAAATAGTTATACATTCAGTACAAGCTGTTTGACTATTTTAAAATCAATATGACACAGCTAGTCACAGTTCAATTCACAGCTAATGTCAGGGAGGATATGTTATGAAAAACAAACAAACAAAAAAGATGAAGATAATATTTTCAAAAAATAGCCACATAAATAACAATAATGCCGCATTTTATAAATATGAAATATCTACTCAATTTGTTTTCTTATTGGTTGGTTCAGTTACTATAGATTTCTTAGCATTTGTTGTGAACACAATTACAAGAATGACATTTATGATAATGGTTAAAAAGATGGCACCAAAGGTATTGCATAGAGTGGGCGGATCATTTGCATAGAGGCTTGTTTTCCAGGCCATAATGTCTTCATAAACACCATCAAGTTGCTTCCAAGATACCATAAGGATGCAAATGTGAAACAGCTGATGACTGTGACCCACAAAGTCAAATTTTCCTGGGAAAAAACGCTGAGGAATATCAGAACCAAAGAAGAAACCTGCTACTAGAAACCAGACCATCTGTTCCATATGATGGGGCAGCCCTTGGTCCCACTGGGAGGAGATGAGAAACAGAAAGACACGGTGAGCAATGGGTAGAATAAGCCATGCATAGATGCCCCCAACAGAGCCAAGTTGCCATACCTTGCGTACAAATGGATAGGGTCGCTTATAACGAATCTTTGATATACTACAGCACATGCAGACCACAACACCCAGTCCAATCCCTATGGTTATTGCCCATTCCCGGAGAGCACCAAGTTTGTATGTGGGTAACATACAATAGTTATAATGGAGCACAATACTCCCTGTTCCATATAAACCAATCCCAGCATAGTCAAACATGAAGCAAGTGTAGTGTGCCAATTCTGAACGTGACTGCAGACAGTGGGCAAGGCTGCTGCACAGGTAAAGAATAATGATACTGAGGATGCCACTAGTTAGAGGCCACATGTATGGGTCAGTGATAAGGTCAACTTCCATGGAGAAAGTGAACATCTTTTTGATGATGAGAATCAAGGCGATTAGATGAGTCCAAGAATTGAGGCATTCGTTGTGTACTTGGAATAAGCTGAGAAAATAGTAACTCCATGGCTGGTTCAGATGTCGGAAACCGGATAAAACATGGGGCTCATGAAAAAGGAGTGGTACTTGCTCCTTGGTAACAGTGGGCTTCATTAAATGCCACATCTCTTTATGCTGAACCAATTCCTGAAAGAAAAAATATTTCAATGAATTTTTATTTCTTTCCTTTTTTTTTTTTTTCAAGTGAAGATTTGAAAAAACAGAATATTAGAGAATGGAAAAATTAATGTAAATAACATGGTATATGGTAATATTTTTAATTTCTAAATGAACAGAATTAAGATATAAGTATAAATGGAAATTTATTATGTAAGCACTGTTTAATCTGATTTCTACCTGAAATATTAATGAACTTAGTGAGAATTGAATCACTAGGAATAGCCTTTGAGATTAGCTTAATAACTATTGCTTTAATACAAATACTAAATCAATAAATACATGAGTCTACAATGAATAAATAACTTGATGAAAATGAATAATGAAAAAAAGAATTTATGTACATATATAAGGAATCTGTTATGCAATGAAAAAAATGTCTCAAAAATATATAAATTAGACTTTTTGCTGAATTATTTTTAGTATGAGGTAAAATTAATATTTTCCTTAGAATGCTGTACATAAGCATTCAAATATTAACATAATTGCATTTTCTACATTTTTATTGTTTAATTACAAGCATCTTTAATCTTATGTTTCTCTGATCAATAAAATTCACAGTAAATTGATTAGGGTGGAGTAATCAATGGCATACTATTAGTGGGTGCTAAAATGTTCTTAGCTCAACTTTTTGCCTAATATATTGCACTGGCTAATGGTAATCTTAGTGCTGGCAGACTTTAAATTTTAGGTACTTGCCTCTATAAAAATTTGGATGTCATGTCCTAATAGATAAAATAGTTTTCAGATTCTTAGCTCAGGAGTTAGTTAAACCAATTTTTATATCCAACTGAATTTGATCTGAGACTTCTGAATGTTTTCTATTCATTATTTTGATAAATAAATATTTGTTGTATATAATAAATGCTTATTTCTTAATTAGATCACAGACCTACTGACTTACCTACCTATATAAACATACACGCTTAAATATAGATATATTCGGAAAGCATCTACTGTAGAGCTTCAAATAAAATTATTTAAGCATGCACTAAACATATTTTTGTCATGATCAAGTATGTCAAAGTCATATTTTCTATTGACTTGTGGAAGGTTTGGGTTGTGGTGAAAATTTGGCCTTGTCAAAATAGTCAACATATCAACAAAGAAAAAGGAAAAGAAAAAACTGATAAAATACAAAATGCTATATTCAAGAATTATTGATGAGGTTTTACAAAGAATGTTTTTTAAGTCAAGTTTCTTCATTTCAAGATAAAGTTTTCATGTGTCTGCAAATAGACTAGATAAGGGAAAATTTCTTCATAACTCACTACTTGATACATTGTCTCCTATTTATATTAAAAGAACAGACCAAGTATTAGACACAACAATATGTGCAAGTCTTTAACAGAAATATGTTAAGTGCTATTTGAAAGTATATTAATTGAAGATTATAAAATTTCTAGTAACTTAATAATTATAAACAGCTAAAAGTTGAAACTTTGCAGATTGATAATGTGATATATGTTTTAAATGATGTGTAATTTTTATCTTCCTCCGTAAATTATAAGTGAATTCAATTTTACACAGTAGGGATATTATATTTTATTAATAATTTTCAATAAAAAAAGAAGTTTTTATTTTGTCTGAAATTGATTATCATCTCAATTTTTTTCATGTTCCTTTGATAAAAAAAACAAGTTCCACTCAGACAACTTCTTCCCCAGAACTGTCATTTTGTGAAAACTTCCCTGACAACTAAAATCTTGGTCTCTTTAAACCCAACCAATATCTGTCCTACTTGTTCTCAATATTTTCTTACTCCCCACTTCCCTACAATCTCATTCAGTAACCCTATACCATGAGTGGCCCTTTGGCCTTATATTGAGTGAACTATCAGTGAATAAATTAAAAAAAAATATTTTAATAAGGTTGTTATGAATAATCAAGAGTAGTCTCCCCTTGTTTTGTTACTCTTCTCAGAGAGCTATTTCTGTTTACTGGGAATATAAAAGGACACTATACATGAGCTTTGTATTCTCAGTTGAATAAAGCTTTTTTAAAGCTTACATCTGCATACTTTTGTATTTACAAAGGTGTTCTCTATAATTTGAATCTGTATAATTTCTTTATTTTTACCAAATCTTAATTTAAAGTTCATTAAAGTTTTTCTTCCCACACACTGTAGACTTCTGTAATAAATGACTCAAACAACTTACACAAACTTGGAGCTTTGTTGTGTAAAATTCACTTCTGTTTCATATTGTTCCTGATTTTAGAAGAATAATTCTAATTCTAACCAGCACGCCCTTTTCATTCTTTTCATTACTAGGCCTTTTATAACTGTGTTAATGAGTCTTGTTTAATCAGAAGACGTCCTCACTTCTGACACTTGAGTGTTGACAATATCTTTATTAAACAGGATATTCTTTATTGGCTTTCATGCCAGAAGCATCGGAAAATGTGTAGATTTCAACTGGAATTTACACAAACCACAGCACCCCAAGATGAATATAACAAGAGAATCAAAGTTTAAGACACAGAATCTGTTTACTTCTTAATTCCTTTAATTAACCGAATACATCCGAGAAGGCGGCGGAAACTGTATTCCACTAAATTTGTTCCACTTGGCTATTTACATTTCTTTCTCATTCAGTTTGAACATGACAAAGAAATTTAACTTGTAGTGCTTACTGTAATCATCATTATTATTAATCATAGCTTTGCCAACTATTTAATCAGCTGTAATGGGTTATCATGATTCTCTTAAGATATTTTAATGAGAATTTTGTTCATATAACAAAATAACCATTTTAGGGGAAACTTCTTTCCATGGATTTTTCTTCTATTAATCTATCTTGTTTATTTCTTACTTTTTAGCTGATATCAATATTATTACTTTAATTGATCAATTAAATTATTTAAAGCCAGAAAATATTTTTATATTGTAAGAATATTTTTGTGGTAATAATTATTTACTGATACAAGTCCTACTAATTAATCCATACGAGGTGGGGTAGGGGGGTTAGAAGAGGTAGACTCTTATCTTTTCCCAAGAGTATTTCTGCATGAGTGGATATAACGAACCCAACAAGAATTGGAACACAGCTCTTTAGTTTCTGATTCTGACCCATTATACATTACACCACCTGCACAATAAAGTTTATAGCTTCTGGTATTCCCAAGCATTCACCCATCTTGTTACTGACCAGTTTTGGTGTTGCTTAACTTTAGTGATTATATGAGAACCGGTGTTTCAACGTGACATGACCATAGCCTCATGCCAAAACTAAGTGAAACTTAAACTTAGTAAAAATCACCACTACTGTAATTAAAGGGATCTTTGAAAAGTAATGGAAGGGTTTGTGTGCTGACTTTATCAAATTATTATTCTCTTTTTTATTATTATAATTTAGTAATTATTGGTGAAACGCTTGCACTATTTATTACTTTTAAGTTCAAATAATTTTAGAATGTTTTGAAATGGATTATACAAACTGTTGGGGAGATGAACATACCTCACCAGAATAAGGACTTAGACTTGTCCAAATAGCATATATACTGACACTGAGAATCATCAGGAGACAGGTAGACACAAACAAGCCTTATATCCTTACTACAGAATTCAGTAAGACTACATTAACTCCAAGGAACATTATATTTCATGATTGTGTTGTGTCTTCACTCAATGGAATAAAGACATAACACAAACTCTGGAAAAAATTATGGAATCAACACACTTGGAGGATCTTCACTTTGGTTTTATATTTGAAGTAAATAAACTAATCACCTTAAACAAACAAGATTAAATTGTTTAAAATAATAATATAATTTTTTCCAAGTTATGTCAAGGAAAATATGATGGAATAAGTGAATGATAAGGAAAGAATTATGGAATGATCCTGCAGTTTGCATTCCTAAAACAAATACCAGAAGAAGCCTAAATATGCAAATCAGTTAAAAGAGAGTTCTTGTAGACCTCAACAAACAGTTGGGCATTAGCTAATTGAAAGGAAACATGACTCAAACAAAAGAACTATGAAATGAAATAATAGAAAGGATCATAAAACTCATTCAAGAAGTGGAGTGTAATGAAAGATATTGATTGTTCCCAATTAACTGTGTATAAAATTTGGTGGAAACATAAAAGAAATTGTATGGTTAAAAAAAGAAGACATCAAAGCATCAGGATAGAAAACTTTAAGCAATATCCCTTGAAAATAAATGTACAACACAACAAATGGATTGAAAAAGGAGTCAATGTTTGTGACTGAACTGCAAGAAACTGGACTGAATGAAATGTGTTTTATGGAGACAAAAACCAAAGACAAACCAGCATTAACACACAAACAGAAGAAAATGAGGTTAAAGTAAGCTAAAGAGAAACAATCATGGTGTGTGGATGATTGGATGAAAGTGATATTCAATGATGAATCAAGAATCTGCATTGACCAAGGCAATGATGTTGGAACTTTTGTCTGGTGCCATTCAAATGAAACATATATATATATATATATATATATATATGAGAACCTGAAAAAAAAAACAATTTTCCTACGTCATTTGTGATATAGGGTTGCATGTCATTTAAAGGACACCGAGAGATGGCAATCATTACCTGAACAATCAATGCACATATTGACATTGAAATCCTGCATAATTTTCTTATTTCATTGATAGAAAATTTGTTTGGTGACAAAGTCATTTTTCAGGATGATAATACCAGGTGTAACAGAAAAATTGTCCAATTATTAGATTAAGATTTGGACTGTTGTATCTTAGAAATGATTAAAGATATCTTACTGGAATTCTCCAAGGTTTTATAACACTATAGGACTCTACAAAGAGTAATAAGAAAGTATAATTAGTCTCCAAGCTTAACAGAAGAATCATGATGAAATCAATCATAAACAAAAATGACATGTTCATTATTAATTAATCATAGCTAAAGATCAGAAGATCATGAAGGATTGAAATAAAGTTCAAATATATATATATATATTACTCCAGGATCATTTTCCAACTTATTCATGATGATCTTTGGCCTCTCTGAGCTTCTAACTTTCTGTCCTGGAGTAACAAAGTGCCTCACAGGTTTCAAGTCTTTTTTCACTTCTCTTTGGACTGTCATAGCTGAAACTCCTCCCTCACATGCCAAATGTCCTATGGAACTTTTCTAATTGATCTCTTTATCTCTTAAGTTGAAATGATGATCCCTCTTCCTGCTGTGACCTCGTGATCCAGTTTTCCTCTCTACTGTTCCCTCTTTTTTAAACTGTACTCTTGATGGTTCTTGAATGGACTTTGAAGATGGAAGCTGGAGTATAAATGTTGGTACCAATACTGAAGGCCTGAATGATCTTTTTCCTCTCACCATTGCTCAGTTGGGAAGACAGTGAGGCTGATATAAAATGATTATAACTTGTTCTCTTTCTAGCTGAATAACTCAAAGGGTTTTTCAGTGATTCTTATGAAAAATGGTGTCAAGATGAGTAAACATCTGAAAACCTGGAAAAAAGAAACTCAATTAGTTTAGTAGTTTTTTAGATATTAAACATTTTGTGGGATGGACAATTATGATTTGGACAATTTTGCTGTTTCACCTGGTACATCTTGTCACAGAGGAAAAGAAATCAAAGCTTTTCTTTGGGAAAGACACAAAATCAGTGACATGGTCAGGGAACAATCTGGATCTAAATCCAATTGAAAATTTAAAAAAATGGTTCAAGAAAAGGCTCCATCCACCAAAGAAGATCTATTAACTACCACTTGGAAAGTCGAAACCACTTCACTAAAGAATATTGCTTTAAATTAATGAAATCCAACAAAAGAAGGCTGAAGAGAAGCAACTTAGTATACACTCCATGAATTTTCCTCAATATTAGGTTATACCATATTTTCTCTACATCACTTGGAAAAAATATCATGTCATTAATTGAAATGATTTAATCTGTTTAAGATACATTTTATGAACCCAGAATGTTCAGCTATTAAATCAAAATGTTTGTGCTGTATTTGTGATTAGTTTATTTACTAGTAAATATAAAACCAAAGTGAAAATCCTCTAAATGTGCTAATTCCATAATTGTTGCCAGGTTGGTAGTAAATGTCATCCTATTGGCATTTAATGACAGTAAACACCTCCAACAGAAGGACATTACCAGAGTAAGAGATATATATAAAAAGTTTTACACTTTCAGAAATGATTGATGAGAGCAAGTTTTTCAAAAATAAATGAGGCATGATAGTTTTATTTTCAAATGGTACTGACCTAATATAGCAAAACCTATCTTTCTTAATACTATAGGAACTGATAATATAAGTATACTATAGCCAAGCTTTTCTACTTTGATTTTGTGCTTTTTCTGATTAAGTTTCCAAAACTTGCTTCAGGTGAAGAGTCAACCAAATATTAGCAGCAATGTTACAATCATTTCCTCTTTATTCCATAAGTGGCAAAACAAAAGGCAGCTTGTGTCATGTTAAAAGCAAGAGATCTCCATTTAGATTTCTCTAATCAGAAAAAAGGAAGAAAGTTTGAAAAATCAGCCAGAAATAGAAGTACTTTCCAGTGTATATCAAATATCCGAAATAGATCTGGCTTTTAGTGGCCGAGCTTAAATAACATTTAAGTCACAAGATGATTTTAAACTGAACTGATTCCTAAATTTGATGAAGAAATAATCAACAATCAGAAAAGAATGAAAAGATAAGGGGAAAGTAAGATACTTGATATTGCAATAAGATTCACTGGTAGCAGTCTTGAAACTGTTTCAGACTTGGAAATGAAAGAGGAGAGTTCTGTTCACAGTAATATATGGCAAATAGAAATATTTCAAAACAACGGAAATATTCACCTTCAGCACCAGTGGTCAAAGACAAGAAAACAAAAAGATTTTTCATGTTGATTTTTAATGGCAGACAGGTTAATTTCATTTAAAAGCTTGGCACAACACAATCTTCCCATACTTCGATTTTCCCTTAATTTGATCCTGTGCTGAACTAAGTAAAGATTTGTATTTCAAAATCATTATATATTTGCATAAAAACTTTTAATAGCTCTTTTAGAGATACTAGCAAGTAGATATTTTTTTGAAAGTATCAGTTTTACTTAAAACTGAATTTACAGTTGATTTATTTATTTTTTTTTTACAGCTCAAGGACACATGGCACAGTGGATAAAGGCGTTTGGTTAAATCCAGTGACAGGACCCAAAGAGTGAGTTCAACACCCGGTTAAGGCAGTGGAGAACTTTCAGAGGGAAATTAACAGGAGATAACTGATAACTGATATCCATTAAACATGGCACATGGAACTAGAACAGTCTACCCCAGTGAGTAAAATAAAGGGTTCAGTTCGACATTCCAACCACCTGAAGAAGGCTGGAGCATACAACGGCCAAAACGTTGTAATAAATATGGCGACAAAGATGAGGACAATAGTCCGAATAATGTACATAATACCTCATCTCAGAAATATAAACAGCTTATCAACCTTTCACGTGTTATTTAAAGCTGAAACACTTTTTTGATTTCAAGAGTTATTCTTTTTGCAAGCAAATATTACATTAACAATTTTTTAGATATAACAATGTTTTTCTAGATACAAACCCTTTATTTAATCCATAGCTCAGGGAGGAGATGGATTAATACCTTTCCCAAAGGTATTTGCATGTAAGTGGATGTAACAAACTCAACAGGAATTTGAACTTGGCTGTTAATTTCTCATTCTGAGTTGCTATCTATTATACAACCTGCACATCCTAGAATTTACAATTTAACTATATATATATATTAAGATATATCAATGAATAAACATAAAATTATATAATATTAAGCAAATGATCTTTGCAGTAGTTATTATATAATCTACTAGCATAGTACCCATAAAAAATGACAAGGTTATTTATATAGAGATCAGTACTTCTGCCTTAGGTCAAAGTAACTGTTTAGAGTCAAAGTATCGCTCTTCTGTTTTCTGTCTCAGATCACTATAACATCTATAGGTTCTGCCTGTGGAATTTTGTGCTTGTAAATTAATTTCTCAATTTGCTTGAGATTTATTGCTTCTATGTTTTCTGTAAAGTGTCTCTATTCTCACTTGACTAGATGGAATTCCATAGTCACAACTCTATGCTAAGAATGTTAGTGTTCTTGTAGGAACAGGGGGAAAGGTCTTTCCTTTGAGAGTGATCACAGACTTTCAAATTAGAGCAGGATTCCCTTATTAATTTTATATCTCTGCTTGCTTTAATGACAAGTTATAGACAGAGAAACAATGAAACGTACAGGAAAAATATCATACTTTTCATTATTATATAATCTATTTCATATAATAATAGTTCTGGGTTTATTCAACAAAACCTTCAAATAATCTCAAAATTTCTCAGATCACTCCAGCTAAAGAACACTAGATATTTCTCAAGTTAAAAGGTAAATTGTTTTTTTTTTTAAATAATGACTAATCCCCAAACCTGCAAAACTATAAATAAGCCAATGTTAGGTAAAATTACAAAACATAAAAACAGATCAAGCAGAAGATAACTTTTTAAATTAATAAGGATTATCATTTTTTCCATATTGTGTGTGTGTGTATATATATATATATATATATATATATATATATATATATAAACCTACCAACCTCTGTTCACAACATACTTGTGGAAAATACAATAGACTCATTCCCATACAGAAAATGGTTAAAAATAATTGAAGTATTAAGGATAAAAAAGTAGAAGCCAACTGCCAATAATATCAATTATCAAAACAGCCACAAGTTGACCATGTTTGGAAATTAAAAATATTCCCATCCTTACATATAAAAAAAATCTACGTATTTAGTTAGATAAAAAACATCCTTGATGATGTCTAATAGATTAGCTGAAAATGCTCGAATCCAAAGATCATTTAGACGGTTTTATGTACTATGTTCAGAAAAGAAATCACTTGTACAAATGCAAGAAAAAAATCAACAAAAAGCTTAATTGCAGTCCCTTGCCAGTCATCTTCAATGAAACTTGCATAAAAAAGGGATTGCTGCCCAAATACACAATTATATATCTATTCTTTTTCTTTCATCTTACTATGTACATTTAACTTAATTCTTAGTAATATTTTTGTTTTCTCTTTTGCTTTCTGTCCCTTTCTTTAAACTTTCTTTTAATATTTGGTACAGTGTGTATATATATATATATATATATATATATATATATATATATTATATGCGCATACTAATATCTGCATAAATTCAGAGTCAGTTAAGTGTCACATGTGACACATGCTTGGGTGATCATGTATCTTTTAAGACATGACTGACAAGGCAGAAGATTTTCCCCACAGTAGCTTGCATTTCTTTCTGCAGTAGACTGGTTGCCAACCAAGACTAAAGAATCCAGTCTATCCTGCTATTCAACCCATACCTAGGAGAAGAAGAGATGGATTCATACCTTTCCCAAGGGTATAAATTACCACAGATTAATTTATTAATCATTTATTAATTTATTAATGGGAGTTTTGCTAGCATGGGGTTCAGATTTTGGAGTCTATCCACTTTCAAAAAAATAAAAAAAAGAAAGTGAATACTGGGATATATTCTAAGTTAAATCTTTAAGGTTTTATAGCTGTTTCACACTCCTTGTCTATATTCCTCCCTCTGATCTATAATGCTTCACCCTTGTAAAGGTGAATATTTTTTTTACTCTTGTATAGATAACTTGCCCTATGCAGGCCCCCCCACTTGTAATCATCTAATATGCTAATTCAAATGGGAGTAGGGAATGTAACAACCCTCGCTACCTCCCTTCTCCAAATGGGTCAAGTGCATGAGCGAACTTGTCTTGATGCCTTTAAGTCTCAGACTGGTACAATGATTCTGATCCAAGGAGGAGTTATTTTGCCTTGACTTCTGGGCAGATGCTACATGTCCACTTAGAGCAATGCACATGTATTTTTTTTCCAGGGTTGATTGTCCCTTCATTAAAGGTACTGGAGGTAAATGCTTTCTGGGTTTTGGCATTATCCGCCTGCTAGTCAAAGATCTGAACCTTCAAGTAACTCCAAAGAAGGCTATCCTATAAGCAGGTGTAGAATATCAGGGCTAGTATACTGCCATTTTATGAATGGTTTCTGAACTGTGCAATAGTTTCCAGTGAGGCCTCTCAATGCCATGATGAAGGGTACTGCTATGGCTATATTTCTGGACGACTCTCTCCAAGTTATTCCTGCGGGTGTGTGTCTCTCTGCCCACCAGTCTTCCACCAACCAAAGCACACATGAAATAAAAATGAACAAGACTTTCAAACCCAACCTAAAAAATAAAAAAAAGTAGATCCTTTGTCTCTTTGTATAGTATCTCCTACACCAATGTGAGGGGTCTACATTCCAATTTTCCAGAAGTGGAACACCATCTTCTCCAATCTAAACCAGACCTCCTACTACTTTCTGAAACCAGTATCAATGCCTCAAGCATACTAGAGGAGCTTACAGTCATGGTCTACTCTCCTCATCACAGCCACAAACTTGAAGCCTACATCAAGGATGAGTTTCCCTGAGGCTGAGATGCAATAAATGAGGAATGCAATTTCCATATGGGTGCTTCTGCATGGCACTTAGCCATAGTACCACATTTGTTTTTGCTCTCTACCATCCACAGGACAAAGGGACAGTAATCTTTGACTAGGAAGATTGATAATATCCTCACTCAATTCCTCTCAGCCATCTTTTATATATGAAGTGACATCAACATCCACCATAAAGAGTAGCTAGTCCACTCCAACAAAACCAATGTTGAAGGCAGATATTGCAGAGACTTCTTCATCACCTATGAACTAAACTAGATCATTGAAGAACCTACCTGGATCCTGGACACGATGAGACAGCAGGTTAACCTTGGCCTCTTTCTAACATCCTGCCCTGATAAATGCCAATCAAAAGTTTTACCTCCACTAGGCACATTAGACCATTACCCAATCAGTGTCCAGATTGATGCCTAACCTAAGGCATCTCCTGATATACCATTCCATAGAATGATTTTTTGCTGTGTAAAGGCAGACTGGGACAGCTTTCATTACTACATGATGGAAGCTCCTCTCCCAACCTTCTTCAAGTATGCTGCCTCAAAAACTGCTACTCTTGTCACTGATTGGATTCTTTCTGGAATGGAGAATTTTATAACCGAAACCACCTCAAAAAAAATTCCAGCAAAAACCAAACAGTCAATCCTGGTTCAGCCCTGAATGCACTTCATCCATAACTCACTGAAACTATTACTTCAATATCTATTGCAAATATCTATCACTATATTCAGGACTGCCTACAATCATTACAGGAAAGTTCTAGAAAACACCAAGTGCAGCTATGTATGAGCAATCCAGACGAAGGCTGAAAAGAAACAAATTTGATTCCATGAATTCTGGAAGATCACCAACCAAATCATGAACAGAGGTAAAGCAGCTGCGTCCACAATTATAAATGGCCCAGGGGTCATATCTTCCTTGATAGATAAGACAAACTTCTTCATCTCCATCTTAACATTACATGACAAAGACCATCCCCTCCCCAAGTTCCCACATCTCACTGAGCGCAATCTCAGTAATATTACCATCACAGTATGAGAAGTCTCTAGACTTGTCAAAGGCCTTGACCCCAATAAAGTCACTGATCCAGACAAAATTCCAGTGGTTGCCCTTAAGAACATCAACCCAGAATTATCCCCAATCATAGGTAAATTATTCAACTGCTGCTTGAAGGAGAAATGCTTCCCAAGCCTATGGAAACTGTCAAGCATATGCCTGGGTTTTAAGAATCCAGGCATGTGATCTCCCCCCTCTCAGTACAAACCCATCACTCTCCTCAGTATCATAAGCAAGCTTTTTGAGGCCATAATGAATAAGAAGGTTGCTGAGCACCTAGAAAAGAACAAACTCTTCAGCAATGAGCAGTATGGGGTTCAGTTGGCCCAATCCACTGTCAACATCCTAACTACCATCACTTACAGAATCAGTGAGGCTCTTGACGACAAACACACTTTGAGGACCATAGCAATAGATATCTCAATCTCAATCATAAAATCCTTTCTAACAGGTAGGTCCCTGAAGGTAGTTATCAATGGCCAGTCCTCCAGAACCCTAGAGGTCAACATAAGTATCCCCCAGTGGTCAATCCTTGGACCAAACTTTTTTGATCTACATAAATAATCTGCCTGAGAATATACTCATAACATTTGTAAACATCTATGCTGATGATACAACTATATATGGGCACACCTCTAAAACACTTAATGGCCAGAGATTGGTGACTGATCTCTCTTCCAATCTTAGACAAACTACCCAATTGGGTAAAAACTGTCTGGTTACATTCAATGTCTCAAAGACCAAGCTAGATATATTCCATCATTGCTGATCTGACCCTGAACTGCCACCAATCAGGATGAACAGAGATCCTCCCAGGGAAGCACCATGCCTCAAACTCACACCCAACCTCAAATGGAACTCGTACACATGATCAATTACAAAGGATGCAGGAAAAATGGTTGGCTCTCTGTACCTCTCCAGTAAGTACCTGATTCCTCCTCCTGCTATCCTCTATCTATACAAGAGCTAGATCAGGCCAAAAATGGAGTACTGTTGTTATATTTGGACAGGAGCTGCCTAGACCTCACTCTTCAGCCTCGATAGAGTTCAAAAGAATCTCCAAGCCCTTTTGGATGACAAATTATTTTCCACCCTTCAACCTCTCTTCCACAGGCATGATGTGGCAAGCCCCTTGATGCTCTACTGCTTGGATAAACTACAATCCCTGGTCCTGCTGAGGCAAACCTTTTCAGCAAGGACACACCATGCCACTTATGTAGTAGCAAACCACCTACATTCCTTCCGTATTCCATCAGTCAGAAGTAAGTTCCACTCAAGTAGCTTCTTCCTGTGAATCACTGCCCTGTAGAACTGACTCCTAACTGGATGTTTCCTTGATCACTACAATCTTAACCTGTTCAAGGATAAGTTTAACCATTATCTTACACCCCTATACACACAAATGGCCTCTAAACTCCTATACTTTGAGTGGCCCCTGGGCCTTGTAATGGGTGAACCTCACTGTAAAAAAAAAAAATGTACAGCAGTGTTGAAAGTTTTTTGACCAGACCAAGAAAGGATAAAAAAAAAAATCTGATATTTGGTCAGGTCAAAAGCTTTCCAGCACCCCCTTGTGTGTGCATATATATGTAAAATTAATATTATTTTTCCTTCAAATATGTACTGAAGATGGATAAATTGTTGTGCTCATTTTACAAGTGGGGTGTACTTGTCTACTTGTGCATTAAAAATCAGTTGAAGACTGGATGAAATCCTACCTTTAACCTATCTTTGGACACAAACAATTGGTGCCAATAGGACAATAACTAACTACATCAATCACATACAAAAAAAAAAGAAAAGAAAAGTAAACAGTAATTATTTAACTATGAAGACATCTCTACATCTACATCTGTTCCCTACTCAGTAATATAAGCGTTTTGAAACTTCTTGGCTACATATCATGGTCATAAAATGTCTAGCATAGTAACTTTACTAATTTCCCACAAATAACCTACCAAAAAACTCAGAAATCTTGTGACCGATTCTATATAGATACTGTGTATTGTACAGTATTATAACAGTGTAAATAACTTTTAAGAGTTCTGATTTGGTAAGTGTTGCAATCAAGAGATGTGTCTGTAACATTAAATATGTAATAGAGTAGACAACTTATTAAGAAGAGTAATGTAATTTAAAAGAATAAAGAAGTTGGTATCATCAAGGACTGTCTGAAAAGAAAAGTTGCTGGTAAAAGTAATTTTTCACTGAATATATTTATTCCTTTTTACAGAAATGCTTTAAATGTAATAAAAAATCAGAAACAACTTCTTTAAATTCTTTAAATTATATTCATCTAACTTTTAGCTGATTTTTTATTATCTGACATACATTTTGAAGTATAGTTTTTGAAAATTCTAAAGGTCATGGAAGGTTTTCTAAATTTAACATCTTTTTTGTTGGCAGTCATAGAAATTGCATCACATTTTTCCACACATATTTAAAATTATCTCCACTTTTCATATTTCATTTAATTGTCCTGGGTAAGACATTGAACTACATCCATATCCTGGGTAAGACGATAAACTATGTCCAGCAGCAAGGCCTCTGATCAGGAGGTTTTGAGGAGTATGGAATCACCTCTTAATTGCTGGTATTCTCAGGTCCACCCTGACCTGGGGTGGTAGCACCTGTTAGGGTCCCAGTTATGGGCAAATAGTTAACTATTACCAGCAATACTTTTTGAAAAAAATTATTACCAGCAATACAATTTTGAAGGAAAAGTATTACCAGAAACAGATTTTTGACAAAACAAAATATTACCAGCAATAAAAAATTGTCACCATTAAATAACCCATTGAGGTTGATATGCTGTAAGACAAAATAAACCAAACCAATCTAAACCAAAGAATACATATTGTATTCATACAAATCTATCCTAAAAATGTTGGCATTAAATAACCCATTGAGGCTGATATACTGTAAAACAAAATAATCCAAACCAATCTAAACCAAAGAATACATATTGTATTCATACAAATCTATCCTAAAAATGTTGGCATTAAATAACCCATTGAGGCTGATATACTGTAAAACAAAATAATCCAAACCAATCATATTTCATTTAAAAAAATAAACAAACAAAAATAATTAACAAATAGTATTATTAGATTTTTAAGCCTTCATGACTTTTGGGTGACCCTACATTTAAATACACTATTTATTACCAGCTACTTTTCTGAAAGTTCTCACAGGTCCTGAACTAGAACAGAAATTAGGTGAGTTGACCTAGAATAATGGTTAGCAAGGTTAGTTTGATTGACTATTACTACTAAGTAATGAGTTAAATCCTCACAAAATGTTCCATATAAAATTTGACATTAAATAACTCAAGATTGATATATCATAAAATCAATCAACATAAACTAACCTGGAACAGGGGTCACTTCAGCTGCAGTAAATAAAGACAGTTGAATTAACAATACAGAAAACCATTATATATGTAGACTTTGCTCACAATTCACAAAGACAATATTTCATCAAGCCCTATAGTCAGGGCTTATCACATGCCCCATTCAGCAATTTTCTGGCAAATATATTCAACCTATTAATATGTAAGTCTCTGACTAAGAACTGTCTATTATGTGGAGGTAATTATAAAGATGAGTTAATAAACTTTAACCTTTGTACCCCCAAAAAAAACAGTGTGTCAAAAGAATAGTTTTTTTTCCCTTAACACTGCTATTATTTTAACTACCTTTACTCCTCAGAAATGTTTATTGTTTTAAAAAGTGATGATTAGAATTGTAATAAAACCTAAACATATGACGTAAGTGAATTTATACATTTTTTGTTCTTCAGAATTTGCAATAAAAATATTAAATACTATTTATTATAGTATTTATTTACAAGAATAATTTTATATTTACAACATTCTAAAAACTAAAACAATTGTATTAAGACTAATGCAATACAATATTTAACATTTACCAATTTATAAATAAATTAATATGAAAACAATTTTATTCATAAATTTATAAACATTTACTAAATTATTAAAATGTGTGATCTAAACTATAAGGAAATCCTTATTATTTACCATTTTATAAAGTTTGAATTGATTGGCAATGAGCAGATGTTTTGTCAGCCATTCTAATAAATGGTCTAATAAATAGTGTAAATAAGCAATCTAACAAATAGTGTTTATTATTTTTATTGTCAATTCTCAAGAACAAAAATATGCATAAATTAATTTTCATGTTTAGGTTATATTAAAATTCTAATCATTGCTTTTTTAAAACAATAAACATTGACAAAGAGTTAAAATTAAGCAGGAAAAGCCATCCTTTTGACACACCATTATTTTGCAGGCATGAAGGTTGAAGATTGCCAATGATCCTATTCATTTCAATCAGATAGTAAGTTTAAATACTGTGAGACTGCTCACCAAGATTCCCTACAGATGAGTCCCTATTAATGGTTTGAGATAAAATGGAATATGCCCCTTCACTTTGAGAATGTACCTAAACTCCAACAGGCAATCTAATAAACAGTTTGACATATTTTTTACAAACAATATACTTCCAATTATGGTTTCACATATATCAGTAGGGTAATTCAGAAATTCCCACACAAGTTCTTATGTTGTGAAGAGGTGTATCCCTAACTGTTGTGCATTTTTACTTGATCTCTACTTATTAAAGCTGACATTCACAGCAGCCATTTTTATGCTACTGTTTGGAATTCAAACTTTGTTAATTCCATTTTTCTTAAGCCACTTAGCACTTCAACACAAGTATATCTCATTATGGTTTGGATTTCCAGATTTGGAATGGTTTTCCATGTCTGTTGTAAGCACTCAGATAGTCTTTGACACCTACTCTTGTGTGGAGTATGTTCTTCTACAATGGCTACAGGACAACGTATCGTAGCTGGTGAAAGTTTCAGGTTTGCAGAAATGCCTAAAATTAACATTTGATATCATAAATGGAAAGAAAAGGAAAAAGTAGAACATTCATTCATTATCCTCTGCCAATTATCTTTCAAATTCTCTATTGCTAGACAGCTGTGATAGCAAAAGTCTAGCAATAGTAAAATCTGAAATTCAGTTGTTTAATTGGCATGATTTCTAAAATTCCTAATATTTACATTGTATAAATATCAATACTTTTTTAAATCTAGACAAGATATTTTCCTGAGTGGTCAAGTTCACAAAACCCATTTGGCAGAAATTGCCTCATTTACACAAAGACTGAAAGGAACTTTTCTCCTTTAAATAGACAGAAAATGATTTGAAGAGGAAAACATGTATCATATTTCTTTGTCATTTTCTAAATTCAATAAATCAATAAAGTAGCCATACATAGATTATGTTTTTTTAGTCATTTTCTCCTCACTTCCATGCTAAGTTAATGAAATATTTATGAAGAACATTGAATTCTTGAAAACCATTTACCATTTCAGCAGGAATCCCAATTTTAGTCTCAAAGGTAATGAGTGATACGGAGTTATTGATTAAGCCAGATGCCTCTATTCAAATTAAAGATACTTTTATTTTAAAAAGAAGATAGAAACAGATGCTTTCATTCAAATTAAAAGGTACTCTTATTCAAAATAATGAAGCCATTATTCACTTTTATAAAAGATGAGAATTCAAAGTAACAAGGTCATTAATGAATTGGAAAATACTTTTAGTTGCATATTGCAAACTTTTTTTGGTCCATTTGTGATGTAGATAAATAAAAAAAATTATTGATACTTCCATACTTGATGTTATAATATTGGAGCATTGGCTAATCATTTTTTGTAAAATTCTGTCATATGAGAATAAAAACCATCATGAAAAAATCCTTCAAAATCTGAGTAAGTTTTTTTCTTTTTTGCTCTGTATTGCCTGAAGCTTCAGGATCAGCAGAAAATTTTACTTTTAAAGAAATGAAAACATCTATTGGGATCAACACTGGCCTGTAAGGTGGCCAAAAACCCAACAGTCTGTCACAGTGTTCCTAGTAAGTAACAGTATCATTACTTTGAATAAGAGTATCAGCTAATTTCAATAAAGGTATTTTATATTGAATAAATGAATCAGTTCAATGAATAATTTTTATTTTGAATAATAGGCTCTTCTTTTTAAATAAAATATCCTTCATTTGAATAGAGGTATCTGGCTTAGTGAAGATTGATTTGGTTTCATGTCTGAGGGATAATAAATGTTTTCCGTCATAAGACAACCCAGTTGAAGAGAGAATAGATCAACAATTCTATCAAGAAAGTCTTCACAGGATAAGAGCTGAATGTTACCATTGAGTTGCATTTTTACCAGCCAGTCTAGTGCACCTTCATTGATACATTGTTTTAGAATTGGAACAGAATCCATCAGAACAAATCCCTTATTTTGCACAAAGAAAAAAATGTATGGCTCTGCAATACACTTGGATTATTTCATCAGGTGTCAATACACACAAATGATACATTTGACATGAGATACAAAGACTAAAAAAAATGTATCTGAGAAATATAGGGATTGGTTAGTCAATGTTATAGAAAGACCAGTTGAAAGGGATATGGAGGAGGAAGTAGGAGGCATACAGAAATAAAGTTACTCAGTTGAAGAGGCTGTCAGGTGCTATATTGATATATTTTTTAAAAAAGACCAGCATCAAATTCTGTATAGATTATTGTATAAGAGGAAGATCACAGTATGACATGTGCCTTGATGAAGGAGAAGAGCAAGTAAACAAGTAACCCTAGCCAACCAATATGAGGGGACAAATGGAATAGGCAGCTTAGAAACAAACCTATGAGTTATGAAGAAGATAAGGCCCTAACATCTTTATAGATCATATTGGGGAAAATATGCACTAGTTTACATCAAGTAAATAGCATTAGAATTTTTATTTTTACCATTTTTGTGATCAAATAATACTGAACATATTTTCTGGAGTTAAAAAACTTCAGAAATAAAATCAATATTTTTTTCATATAAATACTAAATTACAAAATAAATTAAAGTATTTCTTTCGTTCAATAAAATGTCTTACATCAACCTGGTTGTCGGCTTTAAATACTTTGCTGTAAATAGAACAGAACAGAGTCGTGATTAGATGAATATATCCTTTCCTTTTCAAAGAGAATTGATTCTCCCTCTTTTTAACCAAGAAAAAATATTTTTACAGGCTATTTGAATGTCTTAGTAGAAATACAAGGCTATAAATGAAACAAAATTCACAAAAATTGAAACAAATTGTCTACTCTGTAGGCAGAACAAATTGGGAAAAAAATTTCCTTGTCAATAAGCAGTGTTATTTTTAGTGAGTGATCAGAAAAATAAGAATATACTTAGGAAAATACTCAGAAGAGAACAATGTGTCAAATTTTAATTATTAAGTTGAAAAATAAGCAAACAGAATTTTTTAAGGTGAAAAATAAGGAAATAGAATTATTAAGGTGAAAAATAAGGAAACAGAATTATTGAGGTGAAAAATAAGGAAACAGAATTATTAAGGTGAAAAATAAGGATACAGAATTATTAAGGAGAAAAATAAGGAAACAGAATTATTAAGGAGAAAAATAAGGAAATAGAATTATTTAAGGTGAAAAATAAGGAAACAGAATTATTAAGGTGAAAAATAAGGAAATAGAATTATTAAGGTGAAAAATAAGGAAATAGAATTATTAAGGTGAAAAATAAGGAAATAGAATTATTAAGGTGAAAAGTAATGAAACAGAATTATTTAAGGTGAAAAATAAGGAAACAGAATTATTAAGGAGAAAAATAAGGAAACAGAATTATTAAGGTGAAAAATAAGGAAACAGAATTATTAAGGTGAAAAGTAATGAAACAGAATTATTAAGGTGAAAAATAAGGAAACAGAATTATTAAGGAGAAAAATAAGGAAACAGAATTATTAAGGAGAAAAATAAGGAAATAGAATTATTTAAGGTGAAAAATAAGGAAACAGAATTATTGAGGTGAAAAATAAGGAAACAAAATTATTGAGGTGAAAAATAAGGAAACAAAATTAAGGTGAAAAATAAGGAAACAGAATTATTAAGGTGAAAATAATGATTGACTAATTGATTTGTATTTTATGGGTTATCAACCATTTCCAGGTTATTTAAATCCAGAAAGTATTTTTAGATGGTAAGAGCAGTTTGGAGATAATAATGATTTGCTAATACAAATCCTACTAATTAATCCATAGCTGGAGTGAGAAGATGTGAATTCATACCTTTCCCAAGGTTATTTGCATGTAAGTGAATATAACAAACTCAACTGGAATTGGAACTCAGCAATCTGGTTTCTAGTTCCAATCCATTATCCATTAAACCATCTACACATCTAAACTTGCATCACCTGGTATTCCTAAGCAGTCACCCATCTAGGCTCAACACTGACCAGGCTCAACATTGTGAAAATAATGAAACGAAATTAATAAAGTGAAAATAAGGAAACAAAATTATTAAGGTGAAAATCAAACTCAATCCTATTTTCTCTTGGCAAATAAATTTTACACTTTCATCTTTACCAGTGGATAGATTTGTGTGTGTATATATCTTACTATAAGTAAAGTGTTTATTCTGGCTAATTTTTTGTATTACAATGTTAGAGTTATCTCCCTTGTACTAGAATCCCCAGGTTGCAATGTCTTTATGATGACAATGATAGACTGTTCCAAGATGTTTATAAAAACAAACAACAACAAAAAAAAAAGAGCAGAGTATAACAATATTTACTGACATAATTTACATTTGACTGAATGTCGTTATCTTTGCTGTTATCACAAACAAGAAGACTGCATGGCACAATGGCCAAGACATTGTAATAATAACAACAAAGGTGAGGATGTTAGTCTGAATGTAAATAACAATAACTCTTCATTTAAGAAACTCAAAAAGAAATTATAACAAGAATAATTGAAAAAATATACTTAAATGCATAATCTGTTGATGGTATAGGTAAACTAGAATAAAAACTTTATTTAATTATCCATTTACAGTCAGTTTCGTGCACAACAATATTTAAAAATGGGCACTTGTTTATTTTGGACACTTCTGAGATATATCCTTTTTTCCCAGGTTTTTCAAAAAGAATGCATCAGCATATCAACAATTCAAAATAATTTCTTCTCTTTATTAAACCATTCACATTATATATGGGGATTTTCTAAATGTAACTTCGATGTAGCACAAGGCCAAATGATTCAAACTCACTCCTCAGTCATAATTGTTCTAGCAAGACAAGCTTGCTAACCATTACACTATGTTATGATGCCCCCTTTATATTATATATGTAAGAAAAGGAACATACAAATAATATGTGTCTGTGTACATGTAGCTGTATCTGTCTGAGTAAACACCTTATTTCAAAAACTCTCCAGTGAAGAAAATACAGAAGATAATTGCTACTTGTATTCTACTTAATGCACCACTCAAATTTCACCAGAAATTTAAAGTAGAAAAAAGTTTTACAGTAAAATATAAGAAAAATTTCACTGGAAATATAAACCTTCAACTCATAAAACAAGTGCAAAACTTTTGTAATGTTAAGTAAGATGAGACAAACAAAAAAAGCAATTGGCTTTTTTGTCTCATTACTGACATTTTACTTTTATTGTGAGCAAATCAACAAAGTTGATACAAGAGGTTGAAAGGTAAGGATCAATTCAAGTAGTTAATTAGTGTTTATATATGTGTAGAGTCTGACATTTGGCTGGCAAATACTAAATGTACATTTCTACACTGAAACATTAAATGACAAGAGAAAAAAGTATCAGAATCAGAGGACACAGTTATTTCATACAAGAATATGTTTGCAATAAAATGTCAAAAAGACTGTCTTTTGTTTTCTTCTGAGAATATTTAAGGAAAATCATATTTCTTCAAAGTTAGGGTCAATGTTTTATCTTTATTTTTTCCTGGGCATCTATCATAGAGATCAGTGTAAGCATCGAGTTGACTGAACATGATAAGTTAAAAAAAGAAAAAGAGAAAGCAGGGTTAGCATTATTTTGATTCTTTGTTTTCTGTTAAAACTGAAAGTAGACATAGCAGCTATTGCTTGATCAGGAGATTATGGGAGTGTAGTGTAGTTTCAAAATAATTGGATAATTTTGCATCTCACTGTAGGAGATTATATCTTACATAGCAGTCTACAAATTTTTCCTTTGTTTCTAACAAAATTTTCTTCTATCATAAAACTTTGCCTAGTTGCTGGATGACATATTTTGCTATTTCTACATATCTTTGAATTTCTCTCTCTGATTTCTGTCATCTGTTACAACACTACCCAAAACAAAATTTCTCTACTAATACAGGGCATGCAACTTGAATTATAGCTTTACTGATGACCATGGAATCTGTCTTTTTACTGTTAATAGTCCTTTCCTTTTGCTTTCCTTTGTCTAAGAGTTCTTCCAGCATACAAGTGTCAGTCAAACTGATTGGTAGTAGAACAGAATAAGAGTTAGATTCATACCATTTCTAAGGGCATCAGTGTGACTTTGACACAAACAGATGTATTTGGAATGTTAATTACTTTTAAAACTGTTAATGGTCTATATAAAAGCCAGTGTCCATTGCTGTGTAATGTACAAAACTTGTCATGCTATGTTTCTGTTCATATCTTTGAGTATAAACCAGATACACCTGTCATATTTTTCACATATAACATCAAAATATATCTAAATAAAATTATATAAATTATGTTGCTCATCTCAATTAGGTCAGTACTAAAAACATTACAAATTGTAGCAATGTCTACAAATGTTTTATAAAAGTTTTAATATGTATTGCAATTTAAATTCTTTTAATTTTGGTTTTAAAAAGCAATAACAAATTTAGTCATCACAAAATAAAAAATACTTTTGCATAATCAAAGCAAATTTTAAATACTTTTGAATGTCAATTTTTGTGATTCAAATTAAATTTATATCATGATTAATATCTGCTGAAAGATAAATTAAAATTCTGTAATTAAAAATCTTACAAAAATAAAGTAGCCATTATTAAAACATCAGATTCAATGAAAATTACTTATAATTAACTTAATAACTTAACTTCACTTACTTTTTATTTGAAATATAGCTAAAAAGTACATACAAGTAGATCACGTGAAGGTAAAGGAAATGTATATATGGAAAGTAGTGTGGTGTCTAATTGATCACCATTTCTATTCTATCCTCTATTACTATTCAGATCACTATTTCTACACTATCCTCTATTACTATACAGTTCACTATTCTCTATACTATTCACTACACTGATCACTATATGGATCACTATTCGGTGGTTACTTTCGAGCGAGTATTATCAAGCAAGTACTGTTAGTGTGAGTATTATTCGAAGGCGTTTGACACCAGTATTGTTCAACAGCATTATTACAGTTGTATCAGTGATTACAAAGTCTCTACTAGAACAAGCATTACGAAAGTGACAACAAGTATTCATTGATATTATAAAAGTGGCAACGAGTGTTCATTGACATCACAAAAGTTTGTTTGAGTTCCATGTTTTATTTGCTTTTTTTAATACTCAGACTCACAGGAGTCTGCTAAATATTGTTTGTGGGACAAATGTACCAGGAGGAATAAAGTGATAATACTTTCTGTTCCTGCAACAGCCATAATGGCAAATGTCTATTCCCAACATAAAAATACAGTCATATGATGAGAAATATTCTAGTATGAAAATAAGTAACAAGCATCTGGGGAGGGAAAAATAACTTTATTCTTAGAATTTGATTGACATTTAATAATGAGCATTTTATGTATATTCAAATTAGTTCTGGCATTCAAGGTAAAAGCTTTCTAGAAAAATATGGTATACATGATTACAATATCAAAAATATAATATAGAGGCTGAGCTTTATTACATTGCCCGAGATTTTTACAACCACAATAAGAAAATAAATATAATTGGGAGTGTAATGAGACAGAGAGTCAAGCTTTTTAAGTTAAATATTCTCTAGATTTCTTGTAGCTAAACCGATTGAATTATATTTAAAAACAAAAAGAAAAATCTTGCCAAGAGGAAAAGAGTCATAGCAGGATCACTGAAAATTTGCTGTGAATGTGTTGAAATGGCAGAAGGAGTCAATCCTTTTTATGGCAGGCAGTCCAGGAAGTAAGTGACTGTAATGTTGTATAACAAGTTGTTGATTGTAGTTGAAAGTCAAAGTAATTTGAAAAGGATGAGATGTAATTAGTTTTGGTAACTGGTCCAGCAGCAGGGAAGAGAGAAGTTTAGATAGGGAGACACAGTTCAGAAATAATAAGATAATTGAGGAGACACATACATATAGACATGTACATGTGTATCGTATTGTATTAAAGCATCACATCTACTTATAAGCTTGCAGTTCATTATAGAAACATGTCAATGTATGCAGTCAAAAACAGTGCACTTGTAAATGTGCAATGGGTTACTGTACTTGTTACACAGATCATAGTTCATATGTTTAATCTTTGCTTGTTTTTTCTTTTACTGTTAGTTCACCCAATACAAGGCCCAAGGGACACTCAAAGTAGAGGGTTATTGAGTGAGATTGTTGTAAGGGAGGGGGAAGGAAGGATTAAGAAGTACACATTATGAGGATGTGTAGGATAGATATCGGTTGATTCTGGATTTGAAGAGTTTGTTACACAAAGTAACAGTCTTGGAAAAGAAGCTGTCTGAGTGGAACTTACTTCTTATTGAAGGAACATAAAAAGAATAGGGATGATTTGCCAGTGAGGATCCTAACTGTGAAGGCCTGAGCTGGTAGAACTAAGGAATCCATAAATATAACCTTAGGCCAAATTTTGCTTCGGACAAATAAGTAAATACACACAAAGATACTAATGTTTTGCACAGACATCATAGAGGCATACATGTATATTCTCTCATATCATCTTGGAATCAAGATTCATATATTATACAAAGAAATAACAACCAAATATATAAACATATAACCAGTATTAATACAATAATATATAATACAATAGACAAAATATTTTTGTTAATCATATACACATATATGTTCAGTATAGATGTCACAGATAGACAGTAAATTTTAGAAAAGATATCTATTTCTGCTCAGAATGACATTATTTTTTAGCAATCCTCTTTTGATCTTAATCATCTGTAGATTGCAAATAGTGTGAAACTCAGAGTAACACTTTTATATTGGTGTCCCTGGACACATTACTAGTTGTTGCTATGGCTTTGTCATGGTTTGAGTTCCCATTTGAGGTTTCTTCATTCTATAAACAGTGAGAACTCTAGATTTCTATTTAGATAGATGTTAGTTTCATTCTTTTATTCCTTTCTTTGAGAGTTTTAACATTTTTTCTTCACATATTACTATATATACAGACAAGGGGTTGGTGTAAAGTTCTTGGACTAACTCATTTCCTAAAATCTGACCGAATGATCAAACATCATATTTCTTTCAAACAATAAAAGACTTAATCAATACAAAACAAAACAATAAGCTACAACTTGAAGGAGGAGTTTATCACCTGTAATGATTGTCAGAAAGAAGACTCTGGAGAAACCTCAAGAAATTTAAATAAAAGTTTATATGAACAGAAAATTACTTATTCACTTTATATATATATATATGTATGTATGTTGGTGTAAAGTTCATAAACCAACTCACTCCTCAAAATCTGACCAAACATCATATTTTTGGGAGGAGGGCTTTCAGGTTTGAGTCATGAACTTTTACTTTATATATACAGTGCTACACAAATGTAAGTGAACCCCTAAGATAATATTAAAAAAATTGTTTCTTTTTTCCAGATAATCAACAAATCTTAACCTAAATATTTATTAAGAAAAACATTTATTAAATGAATTACAATCACTTTCAAAAATTTTTTATCAAGCTGGAATATAAATATTAATTAAAAATTAAAATGTGCAAAAGTAAGTGAACCCTCTCTTTTAATGTTTGGTGACTCTTCCTTATAAGTTCACAACATCAACCAGTCTTTCTATAATTTA
>OZ010586.1:25201348-25338848 GCA_963932145.1 Acanthosepion lycidas | reverse complement strand
AAAAATCAATCTCAGTCAGAATAACACTGAAATAATTAAAAATGTGTTTATCTAAATTTCCACTGTTAATGCTGAACCTTCTAGAAACACGGCTGTTCAAATAATTCTTATTTTTCATTATAACATGTTTTTCCAACTGCAATTTAATGTTTGCTAGATAGTGGGAAAAATGGAAAAAAAATGGAAAAACGTTATTTTGCTTTTAATGAAAGTCAAAACAGAATGAAACAAGTGCAGACATTAGGAAGAATAATCAAACAATTTATTTAATTCATGCTTGATAATGTCTCACTCAACCAAAAAAGAAGAACTAATGTTAATTTTCAGCAATCTTCATCTAATAAAAGACAAGACAAACAAGACATGAGAAAAGAGCGTTTCAATCTCAAGGAATTAACTTTGTGCCACTCTGAATAGAGTGATTGAGTTGGTTGATGATATTTCTGGGGCATCTACAACAAAAATACATAAGCAAGAACTTGAACCCATAAAAAAAGAACACAGATTTGAACAAAGCTGATGTCATTTTATATACCTTTAAGGATTCCGTTTCAGACAGCACTTTCAAAAGATAGACATTGGTGCAATTAAGCAAACTCAGGACACAATTGCAAAAATAGCAACAGAGGAGGAGAAATTGGATATACACAGTCAAGAGAAGCAAAACTTGCAGTAAAATTTAAACTTTTTAAAATTTTCCACCAATCACTTCACCAAAAGATGTAAAACCAAATGCAGGTTCAGCAGAATGAGACTTCATTAATGCCCTCAAGACCAAAACAACATCCATGCATACAATAACTGCCAAGCTAAAAAATAGAATCCAAGACTGTCAGAATGGCTGTGTATGAAAAACTAAGTCTTAAATCATCTAAGATGAGATGGATAAATTGTCATCTAAATTATACAAAAATGAAAATAACACTGACATCTCATTTTAACAGTTATATTTCCTAAAATGAAACAAAAATATCTTGAAATACTAAAGAGTAAATTTATTCAATAAAAACAATTGCCATTGGCCTCAACCAAGGCTGTCTGACAACTTCAGATTCTCGTGCAATTCATCTAGACGGTCTCCTTATTTAAGTTGGTGAATTCTGCTATAATCCTTGCCTTCAGTTCATCTTTGGCATTACCAGGAGTTTTGTTAGTCACTCATGCAACTGCATGTCACATATAATAATCAAGGGAGTTACAGTCTGGGGAGTTAGGCAGCCAGATGTAAGGTGTGATGTGGTCACAGAAATTGTCTGACAGCCATGACCGAGTTCTTCTGCTTGTGTGGCATGGTGCAGAGTGCTGTTGCCAGACATAGGGTGTTCCAGCAGCCACTTGATGTAGGCCTCAGTGTTGAGTCGGAGGTCCTCACCAACCAATTCAGGAGTTCTTTTCTTATCAAAACGATCAGAGTCAGTTTTCCAAACTGCTGTAAGTTTTGTAATCCCTATTAGACTCATCCAACTCCTTAATCATCTGCACTATACTCAGATTAACTCCCAAACACTCTGAAATGTTCATATTGGAGCTTCTGGTGCAAATGTCAAGCAGTAAAGCATGCCATTTCCAAATTTCTGGTGGAGTGAATTGCATCATGGTGCTTTTTTTCTCACAGATGGTGCCCAGCTGACCCTACTATACTGTGCAGTTGATAAAATCAAAAACAATGTCTATGTGTGAAATTAAAAATATAAAATGGTGACAATTTACTCATTGCACCCTCTATACCTGGACACCAAGGCACCTATTCAATTCAATATACTAGAAAGGTGTAAGAAAATGCTCAGATACCTCAAGAATCATAGTTACACTATTAAAATATTCTCTGATCAGAACATTTTCACAGTGGGTGTTGTTTTGAACTTCTAAAACAACTAGTACTTCAAAGTCCACAGTTAATATCAAGGGCCTTTTTAGGACCAAACATTCAACTGGGATTATTGTCATGGATTCTATGGCCTCTAATAGGATAAAAAAAAAGATGTCTCAATTCTTCTAAAAGCTTGAAGAAAAGGTGGATGCTGATGCCTACTACAATATCTGGAGATACTAAATTTTTATGTGGTTCAAAGTCTACTACCCAGAGAGAAACTATGTGTGGACCCAGGACAGTGCTCCCAGACATGCAGCTAAGAAGAGCAGAAGTTCTTTGGTTTCTGAGAATTTTGCTGATTTCTGACCAGCAAAATTCTAGCTCTCCTCCAGCCCATACCTGAACCCACTAGACCAGGTGGTTTGAGATTTTGTTACTGTTGGGATGCTACATTAGGTTAGCTATAATTTAATAAGACTACATTCAAGAAACTACTGTTTATTAGCTTCAAAAGAAGGACGTCTTTTTTATTCTAATTAACTATTTAATGACTTTACTATGACTGCTTTTTGTAAGAAAGCCTTTGAATATTTGGTTGCATCATGGATATTCACAGTTTCAGCTGATCCTCAGATGTGTATCGGTCAATTGTGACTTTAAGGACATCTTGATAAGGGTTAGGCAGGAGAATGTAGATTCGCAGCAATAAGTTATTGAAAATGAGAAAGCATTTTTTTGTTCATGTTTCCAAAGGTATGGGTATTCTATCATGTTTTTTCATATTTCAGTTGGGTCTTTTTTAGCATTAGATAAGATCTTTAAAATGTTGTGATCTCAGAGCACAATCAATTCCATATGTAATTTATTCTAGATCCATGGGGATATTAATTGGTTGGAATGCAAATTTGAATATGATATTCAAAGTCAACGAACCTTTTTATTGTGTTCTCCAATAAAGAGGTCTGTAAAAATGTCTCCTTCAATTTGTGTGTCAACTGAATTGCTGGGATAGTTATCATTATTTACAAGTGGACTATTGTTCTCATCTTTGTTGTTTCAGCCATTTTATCCTCTAGCCTTCGTCAGGTGTATGTTGATCCAGGTAAGCTACAGGGAATTTTGAACTGAACCCATTGTTTTCATCCCACTAATTATGTCTATGGATATCACAGTTATTGCTCACTCCATTTCCATTGAGTTCAAGTACACACTGGCCAGGCAAGGGATTGAACTCACAATTATTATGTCACTGATAACTGAGCAGTACTAAAATAAGAACTAGACATTATATTCTGAGACATGGGCAGTGAAACAAGAACAATCTACATCCACAAGATTAAATAAGAGGTTCAGTTTAAAATTCCCTGTAGGTTACCTGGATCAACATACACCTGATGAAGGTTGGAGGCTGGAGGCCACAACACCCGAAACATTGCAATAACAACAAAGTTGAGGATAATAGCAAAGCAAATAATGATCATTCGAAGTTTCCTTTTTGAAGAAAAGTTTTAGAAGAGTGTGGATAATTTTTTACTTTGGCTCATGTGTGTGTGTGTATATATATTATAAATTAACTGATTTAAAAATATGGTTTATGCTCTGTAAATTTACCTTGAGCACTGTTTTATAAAAATAAAAAAATAAATAAGAACACTGTATTATATATGTTATTGTTCTTTCTTCTTTTACTATAATATATATATATATATATATATATATATATATAAACTGAGTCTTATCTTGACAAGAAATATTCATGTCATTTTGCTTTGACATATCACACAGAAATGTAGCATTTCTATAAAAATCTTCTTTCAATAATTCAAATTTCTGATGTTGTTCTTCAAAAAATATAAGTGTCCTAGAAAAAATAATATTTTTGCTAATACTTGTCCCTGCAATAGCCAATGCACTTTAGAATGATACAGCAAGTTCATATTGAATAACACTTCAACCAACTTTAGCATTTTATAATACTGACAAGGCTGAGTTGCATTTGAACAAAAAAAAGCTAATGTAATGGTCAACAAAGGGTCTGGTATATGTGTTCCAAGGTTTGGAGACTTTGCTACTTAGTAATACCAGTAGTAATAGGGTTAAAACTATGAGAATTATTTTTAATGATCTTTAAAAATATAAAAATAGACACTTTTTATATATATATATATATACACACACATTTAGCTGCAATTTCTGCAAGTCTGCTACCAAATGACCCCTTAGGGGTAAGGAAACTACTATGTGTTCTTTAGTTACAGCCAGTCAAAGAGGCAATATGGTAATTATATGTTTCCTGCTACTGAGTCCGAAATTCTCTAAGACACCATTGTGTCCCTTTATTACATTTTTGAGTTTGTTCCAAATTGTTATTGTTTTAGTTTGAAAAGTATTTTCTTTGTGTATTTCTTTAAAATGTATTTTGTTTATCCATTTCCCCTTTTAATAGATATATTTATATCTGTTTCTAGTTTTTATGGTTATGGCGAGAATGTGCATTGGTACAGATGCAAAAGAGGCCCTGGATCATGGGCAGACATGTCTGTCAGCATGTGTTACATCCGGGTTTTCTCAGTTAGCAGCAGGACAGCTTGGCATGTATAGATATGGGCCTCTCTTCCACTAGTCAAGATCTGGGTCTTTGTAAGATGCCTCATGTCAATAAAAGCAATGGAAAAAAAAACAGACAGGAGTTGACAAGACATGGTGTCTTGTGAAGACAGTCTTGTGGGCATTTTATTCCAAAAGTTTCTTTGGTTTCCAAGACAATGTTATTTTTGTTACCTCCTGTCTCTTCCCCTTTCTCCCTTACTGTATTTCAACAATGGTGTATTTCCTAAATAAAAGGATAACATCAGTGTGAAGTGTGGACTTTTTTTCATTGAGACCAGCAGGCAGTTACTGTTAAAAATAGAGATTTTTTCTGATGTAAGATACAATAAAAAGAGTATTTGGATAATATATTTTTTTTTATCTGTGCAATAAACTTTTTATGTTTTCCTGTCATGAAAATTACATCATCTGTGCTTATACTCACTAAATTAACCAAATTTCATCCAACTTCATGACATTATCTTGAAAATTGATGATGATATCAATTCCTCTTGTTCTACATGTAAGAGTGTCCAAAGTGAGTAACTTGTTATAGTAAAGAAAATCTTAATTTATGTCATGAAACGGTGTTTGGAAAGTTACTGTACACTTTTCTAATTATATTTTTTATATTTCAGATTTTACCCCAATATGGTTTTAAAACCTAAAGAATGTGTATTTCTCATCAAACACATATTTCAAGAGGTGGTAAATACACAGATTTGGTGTGACAGCATTTTGCTTATAAATTTTTAGATACACCTGTTTCACATCGCAATGCAGTTCATAACCTTGTTGATAAATTTCGGAAACAGGATCCGTGGCCGGTACCAAACGTGGAAGACCAGTGAAGCTATCAGAGGAGAAACTGTTGGATATTTCAAACAGTATATAGCAGAGTCCAAGAGAATCATTACGAAAGTTAACATAGCAGTAAGATATTGATCTTGGAACTGCTCATAAAGATGTCAAGAGAAAAATTAAAACTCTTCCTATACAAAATGATGGTGGGACAAGAAAGCAACAATAACAGTATTTTTTCAGTCTATTTCAAGCGAGCAACTGATAGCAGTGTTCAGAAACAAAATAAGAAGGATCGAAACCTGCCTTGATGCTAACGGGAATCACTTTCAACATTGTTTATAATTTTCATTCATATTCTCCTCCTATATTCTATATTGAAACATATCTGTTAATAAAAAATATGTTCATAATGTCTTTCCAAACACCCTGTATAAAACTTGTGATGAGTCAGTAGTATGTAACATTGTATATGGTTGTTCAGTTACATTAAGGATTAATTTATGTTGCTGATCAGATCCTTGAAAGTCTAACCATCCAACAACTTTGAAAATGCATATTTTTATTTATGTTTACTGCTTTCCTTGGTGCCCATCCTGAACAAATAATGGTAATGCTAAATAATGATAATGATTATCTGTTAAGAAAACATTTGACAGTCATTGACTGAGCAGCCATTGCTACTTGAGTTACAATCATTTTCATTCCTTTGGCATCAGGCTGGGATAAAAGAATAATATCTGTTCTTCTCATTGTCTAAGAGTAATGATATTATCCATTTCCTTATATGGAAACATTCATTATTCACTGACCAATGATACTTTCAGTTGAATTTAAAAAAAAAATTTTTTTCTGAAAACAATTTCAAAAAATTACCTGTGTATAGTGCATCCCCTCCTACATTTTGTATAAAAACACAGATCATAAAAACTTTCACTATACTCAAATATAATAAAAGTATAATATGGTATTCATTTTAACTATTACTGTCCTCAAGTGATATGGTTTCTGTTATTTAGTAGGCTCCTTTGTTTGTGATTCTGTAGTGCAAGTCTACAAGGTTTGAAGAAAGATAGTCTTCTCCAAGACCTACAGGGTTTATTCTTTGGAAAACATTTTTAATCATTGATATGAGAAAGTGGTTGTATACAGTTGACAGTTTAGACATTTCTGAACAAGATGGACACCATTGTATGGCATATGTATGAAAGACTCAATCTGATGAAGCTGTCAGTGGCATTATTTACAGGTCTTACCACTATCTTTGCTTTTGCTGTTCATCTTTTAATTTCTGCAATGCAAACTTTCACAGCTCTCCCTCTAATATGAAATATTTGTGGTCCCTATGTGTAGCATAATGCCAATGAAGTCTGAATCTATTTAATGTTGATAATGTAGTATTACAAAGAAGGAGAATCACTTTCTCTTTATCAAGAACACAATAATATTACAGTTCATAATCCTCATGAACTATTTTCTTTCTTCAGCATTCCACTTGATTTCTTTGACATGAGAGACAGTTAAGCAGACAGAATAAAAACATACAAACAAATACACAATACAGTAAAACTGTAACTATTCTCAAATTCCACTTCAAACAGAAAACACGTGCACAGTTCACAAAGTTTGAAAGTAGACTGAAGTCCCCAATGGAATCTCCTCAACATCCATTCCCCACAAATGAACCAGCCTGAAGCAGTACTGGTGCTAGACAGATGGGGAAATTAATGTACATCTTAAGGCAAAATCATGTGCATAGCAGTTGTTAAAAAATAACCTTAGTAATATTCTAATTGTGGTGACCAACAATCAGGAAGCATTATTTCATTGTATCTTCTTTTACTCTTTTGTATTTTAAATTCATTCATTTTAAGATTAAATTTAAAATGATAAAAGACGAAAAAAGACATTAATGAAAAAATAAAAACAAAAGGATTTATCCTACAAAATTTGAATTAATTCATTCAAAAGTCCAGATACAGTTTTAAGACAGCAGCTTTCCTATTCATGCACTAGACTATGCTGTATAGGGCATTTTGGAGCAAGCTACCATCAAAACCTCCCATCTCAAACACCAATGCCCTTAAAAATGCTATCAAAGAGGACTGGGTGAAAAAGTTAAAGGAAATTTTTAATAAGGCAACAAAGATGAGGATGATAGTCCAAACAATATAAATAGTGTACACAATACCTCATCTCAGAAATATAGACAGAAATTTTTAAGAGTTGAGATTAAGCATTTTGAGATTCTGTTATGAGATATTGCTTTTAGAGCTCATTAGTTATATTTTCATGCAATAACACCATTGACTAGAGCAAGTTTCAGATACAAAACACTATTTTTATACATAGTCATCACCATTATAGATAAGCTGATTGAGGGGCTCTTCACGTCATAAGTTGACAGCTTTGCTCAATTTGAAGTACAGTATGTTTCAGCTTACCTTTGAAATGGTCATAAGTTACAAATTATAAGATATGTGACTAATTGCCAAAAAAAAATAAAATAAAATAAAATAATTGTAAAAGAAAATAAATAAGGTGATGACAAATATATAAACAAATATTTTGAGTTTTTTTAATCTCATTGATTATGGGTTTGCTCTAAACTGAGTTTCACAGAAGTCCTCATAATTTTGTCTTACAAATAATTATCTCTATTTTGGAATATCACTGTGGCCATGTGCCAAGCAGAGAAAATGGTCAAAGAAGATAGTCTCAAATCAAAGTATGAGGTCAATCGCCTTGACTCCTCATTTTTAGGAGGATACCAATTGAGGATTATAGACTGGTGGAAAATATGCATGATGAAGCAGTAATATAGACCTAGGACAAATAAGAGTAGTTAATTAAAAAGGAGATATACCAAGAAGAAGACAACACCCAAATTATTAAATTAGAGCTTAATGAAAAAGTTTTAAAGTAACAATCTGGTTTATAAGAAAGAAAAAAAGTAAAAAAAACAAAAACATTACAATCTCCATTTAATTATTATATAAAAGACAAAATGAAGCAATTATGTAGGTAACATCGATAACAGGAAAAACCTGGTTAGATAATATATATCGACTGAATTCTGTATAATCCATATTGAGAGGATTAGTGAGATAATCTTTTGATTACATAAATATATTGAGTAAAATGTGTTTTATTGTGGGCGATCAGTAATTATTGATCTTTCCACTAGTTTGCAAATGAACATGTGTATTCCAAAAATAAAGATTGTTTAAACTGTTCACTGTACAAACTCAATGGACATGTAGATGGATTAATGGATAATAGTGTAGGAAATGGAATTGGCAAGTCAGGTTCAAAATCTAGCTAAGGTAGTTTTTATTCACTTTGCACTCATGCCCTTGTGAAAAGTATACATCCATTTTTTCTCCTTTCAGTTATGGGTTAAACAGCATGATAGACTGGGCTTACTAGCTTTGGTTGGCTACCAGTCTAGGAGAAGGACATTTCTGAAATCAAAACTATGGGGAAGGCAACAGGAAACTACTCCCACTATCCCAAGAACAATAATGGTAATGTAGTATAAAGATATTAAAGAAAAGGAAGCTATGATTGCCTGTTTTGAAGGGATATAGCACTTAAAAGAAACTAAATTAATAGCAAAGCAGAAATGGAATGTGCTTCTTTGTTTCATCATTTTTATTATCCATTTTATTATCCATTACTTCTCATTCTTTTCAGTCAGGGGTCTTTTTTCTTTTCTTTTTTAATAGTTTCACTCCAAGGAAGGCAATAAAGCCACTAAGACACAAGACCACTGAGTGTGAGAGAATATGAGAAAAAAATCATTAAGGAGAGAACAATAAAAGAACAGGAATTAGAAAGACAGAAGATAAGACCTACCTGTAGTATTGTAAACATACATTGGGGGTCCTCTCTCAGCTTTTTACCTACTGGACAGTGAAACATTAAATTATAACTTTATTCTCTTTCATTTCAATATGCACAAAAGCTGAGGGGGACCCACTGCATGCTCACAAAGATATGAAAAGTGAAAAGAAATGAAAGGGTGAGAATGAATATTCAAACCTTGTTTCCAATATATTTTATCATTTATTGGGTAGTTAAGTGACATTTGTGAACTTCTATTACTTTAGGCATCTCAAATTAACAGATCAGCTTTTAATTGAACTGTAACTCACCTACCATCTCTCTGCCTATCTCAACATTACAACACATAAATGGCAACTCTTTCTCTCTTGATGGACAGTGTGTATCCATTAAAGGGAAGCCCAGCACTATGTCAGTCCCAACTGTAACTGTTAATATGAGCCTGCAAATGGAAATCTTCAATATTCAGTTTGTCATCACTTGTCTCCCAAAGTTTTCATTTATTTATCTATTTTATTCTCTTTTGGTCAAGTGGGTAGCTGCCCTTGATGGCCACATCTCACAGACATTATTGCTGGTCATAAAACATGAAACTTTTAAGGCTGAGATAAAATTACACACCATCCCTTTCTATAGGTGCCCCAATCTAGTGGTGATTCACCTTAGATGATGCCAAAATAGACTTTGCACCCAGTGTCCATCAGAGAAAACATGTACATCAGTGGCTTGACCTAAGAGATGAATTCCTAGCCACTAAGTGCAGAATTGCATTTCATTAAATGTCAATGGCTGCTTCTAACATGTAAACAGGTGATTAAATGTGCCTAGGATGTATACATGTGGGATGACAGGAAAGGGAAAAGAAGAGTGTTTCATACATTCTTGCAAGAATGTAGAAACTGTATTTAGAGAGAAGTTCTGGGTCACATGTCCTCTCACTGGCAGTGATTGATGAGATGCATGGCTGAGTAAACACTGATCAGTCTGAGCTATGATAACTTTACACTACATATAACTGTGCTTCACCATTTCCCCCAAAAAAAGAATATGTTAATTTTCACAATATGTGCAAAAGCATTTTTACACTCTACATAATGGATGCTGAGATACTATGGACAGAGTATGTGAGCAACAAGAAAATTTTAAGGAAAATGGAAACAAAAAGGACACTTACACATAGAAACAGAAAGAGACAGTTGAAATTTCTGAAACACATAATGAGAAAAGAGGGTTTGGAGAATATGACACTCACAATAAATATTGAAGGCAAAAGGGACAAAGGAAAATGGCAAGTAAACTACCTAAAAAAGAGGGATAGTAAAAAGAAATAAATTGTGAAAAACTATAAAGGATAGGAAGTTGTGGAGAGCTATGATCACCCATGTCTTGAAGAGATACAGTACATAAAAGAAAAAAGAATGGTAATGTGATGATTTTGAACTCTCTCAAGGCTGTCATTTCTGTAAAGTTGGAATACCTAGAACTACACCCATTTTACCACAGGCACAAACACTCTGAAACTGAACACACAATGTTGTTGTCCAATACTGTAGTATAGAAGTGAGCATTGTGGAGGAAAACAGATACTATACTTTAATCTTAATATCTGTTCTTAATTAAAATACAGAAATTAAGTAAAAGGAGGTGGGGAGAAAGCTGATCATGCACAGTCTAATAAAAATTGAATCTATTCTCTCATGTGAAAACCTATATGCATGGACAATATTCTATCCATCTGTCCCATTGACTGCCATTTCAATTTTACATTTTTGCTTCTTAGACTAAAAACTTGAGGGTAACACTTTAATCCTCAGCAGAGCACATAGATACTCTGATCCTTAGCAGATGGTAATCTTATATTAGTCATATCTGATAAGAATATAAGACATTGGTCAATCAAGAGATATGTGGTCTTTTTATAAACATTCAATCTTCTTGTGAGGGTATGAAGATTCTGCTATCCACTTGATGGGTTAGGCATTTATATAACTTCTTGTATTCTGGTTATTGTTGTTGTTTGTGTGTGTGTGTGTGTGTGTGTGTGTGTGTGTGTGTGTGTGTGTGTGTGTGTGCATATTCTAAAATCAGCTGAGTTAGTGCTTCTACTGACATTATTTAAGGACAATTCTGCACCTGGTGGCTTTGATGTCATCCCCTCAAGACACTTAGGTCTTTTGGTATTATGAGATAACATTGAGTACTAAGTTTAATTTGGTAACTCATAGAGTGAACCCAGTTTATACTTGGGTCACCACAGATCAACTCTTCTTAGATCAAAGGTTTCTCATGAGAATTAAATTCAGACTTCTGGTATTTTCTGCCCTGAATCACATATTACAATAAATAATACCATTGTTTTTATGGGTATTATGCCTATACTTAAATTATACACTTGCCAAAATTTTATTTATATAAGGAACATAAAACTTTTTCTGCCCAAATAAAATACAAGATCAAAAAAAAAAAAACAAAGTAAAGAAAACAGATTCACTGTTTTTCTTTTCTATCAATAATAGGTTGACATATAATCAATTACCAACTGCTCAAATCAGAAACAGTCCCAAACCATTATAGCTTTAAGCTACTTATTCCACTTGTTAAAGTCAAAGCCAGAATTATGCGATTTGTTATTCTCCTAATCACTATTTACATCACTTGGCCAATAATGGATTTTATAAACACAAAACTAACAGTCAAGGTAGATGCTATTTTTACCGATTTCATTTTGATAAGTATAGAAGAGTTCACTTTAGCAACTTATCATCTGTAGACAGAAATTCAAATTCTTTGGTTTTCTGTTCTCTATGTGCAGGTAAGTATAATGGCTCTCAGTGCAGAAAGTGGAATCAGCTAGCTAATTTCAAGTTCTGGTCTAGTTGGTTGTGTTCATTTTACTAATGCCTTCAGGAAAGACATAAATCCATTTCGTCTGTCTCCAGCTATGAGTTAAGTACCAGGGTAGACCAAGTTTTCTAGCTTTAGATGGTATCCAGTCTAGGACAACTCCAAATTTAAAACTGTGAAGAGAACAATGAGAAACTACTCCACTGTCTTTCTCAAGAAATTATAGCAATTCAAAGTTAATAAAGAAAAATAACTAAGAGTGATCTTCAATCTTCAGAAATCTCAATGGTCATATCAATATGATTTAAAGATTACAAATTTAGAAATCTCAATGGTCATATCAATATGATTTAAAGATTACAAATTTAGATATCTCAATGGTCATATCAATATGATTTAAAGATTACAAATTTAGAAATCTCAATGGTCATAACAATATGATATAATGATTACAAACTTTTTCAAGTACAATTATTGATTGCTGGAATAGTTTTCTTATTAGTAAACTAATAAGAAATTGTAAACAGTTTTCAATATTGAAAATGAGAGTCATTAACCTAGCACCTTGGATGAAATATTACACTTCTCCATTACCCAAACCACAGGTAGATTTCATTGGTAAAAAATTAACTGCAAACCAAAACTAACTTTTCTACTAGTTTGTAATCTGAAAATTCTTTTATTTAAATTTGTACTAATCAAACTCTCCAACTCAGTATCTGCTCAACTGTCTGTCCAGTTTTATCACTAAGCCATAGTGATAATAAGTACATTTGTTTGTGAGTTTTTGTTTAATTTTTGAGATGAGGAATTGTTATTATATTATCAACTCATAAATATCACCTACCAGCCAAAATGGACATATGAAGATGGCTGAAGAGTACACAACCAAAATGATGTGTCTATAAGAAACAAGATAAAATAATTGAAATGGATCAATGTTTAATTGCTAGTCAACATTTAATATATGTACACATATAAAAAAAAGGGGTCTTTATAATTTCTGGCCACATTATTATTAGGTGATTCATTAATGAAGAATATACACAACAGTTATATGGGTGAAAGTTAACAGTGAAAACTCATCAAGTTCAGTGTAAGTCTGTAAAATAAGTCATCACACAATATGAAGTTATTTGTCTCCCTTGGTCATTATATAAGCATTATTTCTAAGCTGTTTATAATTAAGATCAAATAAAATGAAAGGAACCTTACACTGTTTTATTTTAATGTTTGTGGATTCAAAGTTTTAAAAGTCTGTAATGGTTTGTAAAGTTAAATTTATTCTTATTACATCCAGATGCCTTTTCTGATGTTAACTGTTCAAGACTGATAAATTCTAACATCAAATTTGAAAGGAGATTTATAAAATAAAAAAAACTTTGAAATCATTAAAAATAAAAACAGACAAATATTTTTTATAATCTTTTTCTATGTATTTAAAGTTTTTGATATTATAAAAAGACATAGGTCAGAGGTTTCACATGGGAGAAGTGGAGATATCAGGGCAGAAGGGGAAAATCAAATGTTACTGTAATTAAATAACACTAGAAGTGAACAAACGACAAATGCAGTCAGCGTGAGAAAAACCCAGGGCTTATTTTGAATTGAGGAATGCTTCTGCCAAACAAATCCAAAATTGACATAGGAAGGGTTTTAATCATGCCACATGTGGGTTTGTTTTCCTTTCAACAGTCTCTTTTTTATGAAAATCAATTTCCAGAAAGTTAACATACTTTGAAAAAGAACAATTTAGAATCAAAACAAGTTCAAATAATGACATGACCTCTATTATTATTTGATCAAATATTCATGCAATTATTTACCAGAAACAATTGTGCATATCAGTTTTTAACATGATACTGTCTTTTTTTGCATGTGAAAATCAGCCTGAGAAATTGATAATAACATTGTTTACATTGATAGCACTTCAATAAAAAAAAGTTAAGAATCAACTAAAAGTGTATATATACTATTCAGGATACCATGTGTGCATGTATATGTGTGCGTGTATGAGAGAGAAAAATTTGAATTACCTATTTAAGGAATGCAAATTTCTCATTGACCCAAAAAATGTGATAAGTAATTTAAACCTTGATAGGTAATTTAAACCTTGCTCTATCAGGATGGTCTCTGTGACCAAACTGGTAGTGGCATATATTTTATTATTATTAATTAAAGAATATCAAAACCCCACAGGTAATAATTTTTATTTCATGAGAGTTTGAAATTATTACATATGGGTTTTTAAGTGTTTGATATTCTTTAATTAATAATTTTGCTCTGTCTCTTGACATAGAGCTCTCTCTGGATCTAAATCCTCCTGGAAATTCCATACCGATTACCATTACTAAATATATATATATATATATATATATATATATATATATGTGTGTGTGTGTGTGTGTGTGTGTGTGTGTGAAAATTAATTCTAATCCAATATTTATTGGATAATTTTATAATGTTGACATTCAATACAGTATTGAGTAGAAAAGTAGAGAGATGTAATAAAGAAATAAAAAGGAAATGACTGCTAATTTGCATTTATTATGATAACAATTTACTGCACTATCTTTTTCATGGCTTTTTACTAGAATACAACATCCTCACTCTTATGGGGTTGGGAGAATAATCTTCTATTATAGGATATAGTGGTACCAGGAGGTAACTTAATGTCCTCCTCTAATAATGGTGCCAATTCTTCAACAGGTGCTATTCTCAGGAATATCTATTTAATCTATTTTTAAATTATGTTTTGCACATTAGTAAGCACAGCTGTGAAGAGATGGATGTAGAAAATTTGAACTAATTTACTGATAGAAAACAGCAATTTTGTTTCCTCTCTAGAGGCCGGTGTACTGACAATGGATGGGGGAGCCTATGCTGATGACATAGGTGATTGAAGTTGGTATAAGAATGATTGTGAACAAAATATACCTATATCAAATTTTCCAAAAGGTAGGGCTTGAAATAAATTTTTCCAAAACAGAAACTAAGATCAGAAATAGGTAGAGTTGTGATAGCATTTATCGTTAATCCATCATAAAAATTCCAAATGGTGAAGTGATTAATTTTAAACATTTTAAATTGGTGCTTGGATCAGTTATAATAAATTTAGTATAAGAGATAAAGATGTTGAACACAGGATAGTTTGTGCTAGGGATATTTTTGTCAAGTACTGTAAGTTTGTACAACACCAAAATATTGACCTGAAAAATAGTCATGTTCTTAAATACCCTCATCAGATCGAGACTTTCATATGGATATCATGCCAAGCATCCAACTTATTCAGAAATGTATACAATTGTTTTCTTATATTAAATGATTAAAAATGGCTTCAAATGAATTAATCCTATAAATCTTAGACAATCATTTATCATACCCTATAGATTGGAGATACAAAAAAAAAAAAAAAAAATCACAAATGGAGAGCTTTACCAAATAACAGAATAACATCACTTGAACATTTCCAACAGCAGCAACAACAAAAAAATGGGTAGCACATTAACTAGAAGCAAAAATAATGATATATTCCCTAAGACAAGATGCTATGTTCAAAATTGTTCTGACAAGCTGTATTGACTACTACCTTTCCTTTGGACAACATTGGTGGCTGATATTCTGCATGGACAACCACCACGCTCCCATAAAATTCTGCACCCTACAGAGGCCACATTGTTAGCATGCTGCGCTACAGCAGCAAAACTTGGAGCATCTACTCTAGACAGGACTGACAGTTCAGCAGCTTTCATCTTTGCTGTCTGAGACGTGTTCTGGGCATCAACTGATTTGACTGGGTCACCGATGCTGTAGTTCCCACTTGTGCCCAGTTACCCAGCCTATACACTCTTCTCCAACAACACCACCAGCAACACAAGCTTAAACATGTACACTGTAAGCTGAATGGGAGGAATCTGAAGTTCCTTCTGTACAGGGAATTGGCTACCAACAAGAAGGCAACCTCATTTTCACTTCAAGGACATCTGCAAAAGGGTCATAACAGTGATGAACATGGACATTGAGAGGTGTGAAGATGTTGCCAATGATCATTCATGCTGGAGATGTGATTTACACTGAGTGCTGGAGTGAAAAGACAAGAAATGGAGAGTTGCTGCTGGGGAGAATTGTGCTCAACAGAAAGAAAATAACACAGCGACATCAGGAGAGAGCATCTTCATATGCATTCATTGCAATCAAGACTATCACCCCCTGTGTGGGCCTGTACAACCATAACAGATGATGTGTCACCATCAGCAGCTAAAGCACAACTCTCTGGATGCAAACCCATGATCTCTTGAGCACAACAGATGCCATATACAACTTTCCACAGAACCAAAAATAAAAAAGATTAGGAAACTCACATTAATATGCGAAAGATATTTAGAGTACTCGATAAGTTTAAGTTTGCAAAAAAACTGTTTTGTTAAAAAAATATTTTATAAATTTCAACTGATCATAACACTGTTCATTTAATGAATACTGAATATGTCCTGTATAAAAAAAAAGATAATTTTACCATTACCATCTCCTCAGGTTTGATTCTCAACAGAGGTGAATTAAAATCAATGTGTTTTATTCTTTTTTAGACAATTACTGCTCAAAATCAAAGACTGCTCCAACCTTAGAGACACATCCAGTACCCTGAGGCCCAAGTGATCAACACAGACGCCCCCCCCAAGACTTGCTTCCCGGACTTACTCTCTTTCTACTTTGAATAAATGATCTGCCTAAGAATATACCCTGATTATTTGTGAATATCTATACTGATGATATAATGCACCTCCAAAACTCAAGATGACCAGAGCTTGGTAGCTGATCTCTACTTTGACCTAGATTTAACAGCTCAGTGGAGGAAAAACTGGCTGGTCTCATTCAATGCCTTGAAAATCAAACTAGTGACATTCCATCATCACCTAGCAGACCCTTAATTTTCATCCATTGTGATTAACAGATGTTCTTTCAGGGAGGCCCCATGCTTTGAGTGCTGATTGGGACGTACTCAACCAGGCCAAATGGAATTCATACATATGATCCATCACTAAAGGTGGTAGAAATATGGTCAGTTCCCTGTACTGCTCCAGTAAGTTCCTGACTCATCCTGCTATCCTCTACCTTTACAAGAGATAGATTAGGCTGAAAATGGAGTACTATTTTCCAGTCTCAATAGAATACAAAAGTATCTCCATGTCCTTGTTGGTGATGAAGGATTTTCCACCCTACAACCCCTTTCCCACAGACTGAACATTGCAAGCCTCTCACTGCTCTATTGCTATTTCCATGGAAAGTGTTCAGATTCCTTAGTTCTACCACTTCTAACTTCCACAGCTAAGATCCACCATGCCACACACATTGTAGCAAACCACCCTCATTCCCTTCATATTCCATTGGTGAGATGTAAGTTCCACTTAAGCAGCTTCTTCATATTAACCAACATTTAAGAGGATAAGAGGATGCCTCCTAGATCTCTACAATCTTGGTCTGTTCAAGTCTAGTGTTAACTGTTATCTTCCCTACATATCTCCATAAACTGTGCCTCTTATTCTATAATCCTCTACCTTGGGTGGTTCTTTGGCCTCATACAGGGTGAACCTGACTGTAAAAAAAAAAAAAAAAAAAAAAAATACAGTCTTTGTAAGGTTTCAATTTCTTTCACTTTAACTGGCAGGGCCCTCATTCTAGCCACCTTCATCACCATATGATCTTAGGTGATAGTCAAGTTAAAAGGTTTTAATTGCTTACTATTCAGAGTTCTTTGAATATCTTAAATTTCTTCATTGACACTCCTTGAGTGGTGTCTATGGAAGTTTCCACCTTCCTCCCCTTCAATGCACTCACTAGCTCCAATCTTAGAGGTAACAGGTTCATACACCATTGATTTTTCTTACTCTTCCCACTACATCTTGTCTGAGTATTCAGGCTCTCCCAGGAGGACATCACCCTCTTCTATTCTTTTCTCTTTCCCCACTCATCAACAGCCACACTTTCTACTAGTTTCAGTATACCTTTCTTTCTATCTGAGGTGTCTTTTCTTTGTATACATGTTTTCTCTCAAATTTCATGGGGCAATTTTCATTTAAATAGTTTTTGTTATCACCTCACTGAACTCAACTTTTGTTTGGCATCTCCATTTAATTTCCCAAACTCTCTTAGTTTATCTTATTTTGTATTTTAACCCTTTTACCCTTGGCTTCTCAGATTCATTTTTCAAAGGGACAATTTCTTTTCATATGGCCTCTCCTATCACCATTTCAATAATTTGCCTTTATTTCCTCCTGAAGTGTTTTGGTTTTCTACAATCCAAACATCTAAAAGTTCCATTTTTCTCAGACTTCTTTCACATGTTGTCATATTCCACTAACTCTCTCTGAGCTTCAAGCATATTTACTTGGGACACCCTACTTTTTATTTCTGGAGTGACCTAGATGAATAAAGTTTTTTTTCAATGTTCTGAGAGGGCACTTTTGTCCTCTGGTCTGAATAACCTTTCCCAGTATGTATAGTGACATTTTCCACCCCTAGTATGCGCCCTATCATACCAGGATGAAAGTAAGCTATCTTTTAATAGATAAACCAGTTTACATGACATTTGCTATTCCATCTCAATATACAAGGTCAAAATGCTGCTTTAAGTGCATACCAACCTTTCACCAACACATCCTACCTGCTGCTTCTTTTCCATAATCTTTCTACTGTTCAGAAGGATCTACCTTCACATTTTTTCTTTCTCCACAATTATAGTAAATAGTTCCTCCATTTTGTCTTTCTTCTCTCTCACATGGCCATGATTTTCCAGTTTTCCCAATAACTTCTCACTGTCATAGAGGTAACCTGTTCCACTTAAGTCACATCTTTGTCTATCAGTTCACTTTTCAGTATGTCTGTAAAGTACTTAGCGAACTATGTCTGAATAGCTACATCTTTTATTTCGCATAATCCCTGTTCACTACTCTGACTAAACCCCCACCCCCGCAAACCTGCCAACCAATTCCACGCATGTGCCATTTCTGTTATAATAACATAATCTCCATATTGCACATGCAGCTGCTTAAATAACATTATATTCAGCTGTTTTTTTAGATACAACCCACTCCTAATACAGTTCAATCATATGTTAGTATTATCAATTCACTTTTCAAGCAATTCATAAATTTTCACCTCTCACTTCACTAAGGCATTTAGCCACATCTTCAATTCTACTGCCTTTCATTCATATACCAGTATCTTTGACCCATTAGTTGCTAATCTTGCCTTTTATGTTCTCTGGGGAACACCTTCAGCTCCATTTCTCTATTATACTCCAACGAACTTTACTTGGTACACATTTACTGCAATAGATAAAACAGAAGAATACTTTCCTTATCTCAGACATGTGCAGATTTCTATTTATTTGTTTGTTTGTTTCTCTTGTCCACAGATTCCAAATTCACAGTTTGATAGTTTTTCTCATAATACAAGTATATGTCATTTTTTACTTTTTGTTCGTTCAACTGTACAGGTTGATGTCTTTCATATGACATTTCAGAGATGACATTACTTCTTGTTTCCGCCTTAATGCTTGTTTATGGAAACGTTTGCATGGTGGTACTTCAAAATGTTTCCACTTCCTTATGGCAATGGTGGTAATGGTAATATTAGCCATCTCCTTACAAAGAAACATTTGGCATTCATTGACTGAGTAACTAGTACTGCTTTTGATTAAAATTTATTAAATCTATCTCTTAAAACATTTTTTTTAGTAAAATATATTTCTCAAGTCCAGTAGCTCTTATTAATCTTTCCAGTATTGATGGGGGAGGGGTTCCTTCCTAACCTTTTGAGTAATGTGAAATGTCAACAACATGATTATATCATTATTCAAGTTACATAAGATATCAATATTAGTTGTTGCCATTGGTAGTCTTCAAATAACGTAATTTCTGTTTTTTGCTACAGTTCTTTGTTTTTGATTCTGCAGCATCAGTTCACAATATTCAAAGAAAAATGATCTTTGCTGAAAGCCTATGGATTACTGACTCATCATGGAGATATTTGAAATGTTGGTTTCTTTGTGGTTTCCCGTTTTCAAATCCTGGTTATGATACTAAATGTAACAATATAATTTGGACAATCACATTCATGACAAGCAAATATAATACTAAAGGTGATGGACAGAAATGAAGAAGTCCCAAACTCAGGGTTGAAATGTTGCAAGCTTGAGATAGTTTTAATTTTGTGACTGACAGATTTCTGAGATTGATCAAAGAATAATGATGAAAAAGAGTGGAATAGCTGTTGGTTACATAAATGTTTGAACTAGTGTCTTTTCTTTAATTCTAATGCTTGACAGTGGTACAGCAGCTTTAACAGACTGCTACAGTCTCTTGTCTTTGGTGATCTTAGTCAACTCTTTTATGCACTTGTATATATGTGTTATATTCCATGCTAAGGGAATAAATACTTAACACCAGGTGGATAATAGAAGAAAGGTTTATTGTACACTACCAGTACAATATGAAATATGGTACAGTTATACACACTACTTGGAAGGTCAGATGCACTTGCGTTTTCTCTCTCTCGTTCTTCCTGAAGTCTCTCATAGACAGTTGACTTTATAGGTATTTACTACCTATAGTGTAATCATTCATGGTGGTTACTGGTTATTCCATTACATCAAAATGGAAACCAAACAGCTGGCTTGCCACAAATTACATATGAAATGATTTAAACATTAGAGTTACCTTTGTTCCAGAAAACACATGGCCAACTAGCCACTTGGCTGACTGAATTCTGATAACTGACTTCCCTATAACTTCTTGAAACGACATTGACAATCATAGCTCTCCACTACTTTCTGTCCTTTTTTGCTCTAAGTAACTCTCACATCTTTACCAGCTCTCTTTGCAGTCCTTGTTCTGTCCATAGTATTCTCATCATTCATTGACAGAACCACATCTCTGTTGCTTCAAGTTTCTTCATCTGTGAGGGAATTCTTCAACATTCACTGCCATATAGAAGATTAGATATTACATAGCAGTTCATCACTATATTCTTTGTTTCTAAAAATATTTTTCATTTTTAATATTTTGCTAATTTTCTTGCAACTTGATCTGTCTCATCTGGTGACCAACATGTCTTCTAATTTCTTACTGTTGATGGGTAGTCCTTTCTCCTTGTTCTTTACTACTTTGTTAAAGAGTTAATCCAGTTTTCTTTCTGAATCTGCCATCAGCACAATGTCATATGCATCGCATATGTTCTGAAGTGTACGTCTGCTGATAAATCTTGGGAGGTCTTATCCTTTTGGAATTATCTTGCTGTACAGATTAGATAGATATGGTCAGATAACACATCCTTATACATTTTTCTCTTTTTGTACATTCACTAAACTCATTCTCCATCAATATACAAGCTGTTCCAAGTAGAGGCTACAGATTACTTGAAAATCTTTTCTATATAAATTAAGCTTTCTTAATATTTCAGAGAGTTCTTTGTATCTTATAAAATACCTTTTTATAATCTATGAAACAGAGATATAAGTTCCTGAATTTGTATTTCTCATTCTGATAGCATCTGATCATAAAAATTGCATTTCTTATTCCTGTTCCTTAAACAAGGTCACAGAGTTCTTTCCTTATTTCTGGTCTAATTTTGCTATGAGTTCTATTCATTAGAATCTTAATTAATAATGTGGTTTAAGCTGATTGCCAGATGAAATTTGCATTTATTCTCACCTAGTTTCTTTGGCATCACTATAAAGACAGTTCTACTAAGGTCTTCCGGTATTTCCCCACTATCATATATTTCATTTATCACATCAGTAATCTTATCAATCATCAAATTATCTTACGCTGTTGCCATCTCTGTTACAATCTCATTTGATCTGATGATTTCCTATTCTTCATTTTGGTCAATACCAATCTAACCACAGATTTTAATTTGTTTTTTTATCTATAGAAGGTTTTTCTCCTCTATCATCCTGGAAAAGCTCCTTAATGTATTTTGCTCCCATCACAGTTGTATCTTTGCTTTTTGTATTATGGTTGATCCTTGTTTTAGATTTTATACATCCTCCTGCTGAAGAACACGTTTTCTATCCTGCTGTTTCTTTTATCTTTTTATGCATACTTGCTACATCTATGTTCTGCATTTTTTTATTTTTACACATTTCTGCTGGAGCCATTCTTTTTTTGAAAGCTAGCATTTATTTCTAATGTTTTTATTTAGTATCATATATTCTGTGAAATTCTTGGGATTTATCTGCTCTCCCTCTTTTATTAGATTGAGAATTTTGCTTGCCATTAACTTCTTTTTTTTTTCTTTCTTCTCTTAGAATGATTTTTTTTTTTTGCTGTTGTCCCATGCTTTTCTTAAGGTGTTCCACTTCACATATCTGACTAATTCCAAAGTTTTATATTTTTTCCTAAGTGCTGCTGAATGCATGCATATGGTTGCAAATTGAGTCACTGTGGAGTTTGTCATATATTCTTCCTATAAGACTACCTGCAATTGTCTTTATATAAATAGTATCAAGGGTTTTTAAAGATAATGTTTTTCTTTTTTTTGACAAAGGAAGTAATTTATTATCATATTATTTTATTTATCATTGTTCTCACCTGACCTGGCAAGTGTAGCGGGTGGATACAAGGCCATATGCAGTTATACTCAGTCACTAAGTTATCTTTAAGTTAATATTCAGGGTCAATTCTATAAGAACCATCAACCTAAGTAATATTTTTTAACTAATGCACTTCATTATATCATTTTTACACTTACATTTCTAATAGTTATTAAATACAATTAAGCCTACACTTACATTTTTCCTGGTACTATGTCATAAAAACAAGTCGTTTGTTGACTGTTATCAAACCTCTTTGAGGATCCAGTCTCACTGCACATGAGTTACCATCCACTGTCTTCCTTCACCTTTGTGTTTTACCCACCTTTTATAAAAGGGCATAATACTAGGTTACTTTTTTGTTTTACAATTCAACATGCAAAGGCCTAAACCTTCATATACTTGTAAAATCAAAACATATCATGAAGTGAGGTTAAAGTGGCTCTTTTTTCATTTTCATTCTAAATGAAACATACATATCCCTAGTCACATCATTGTCTCATTCTCAAAAGCATTTTGAAGAAAACTCTGTGATATTTCCTTATGTTTTTTGTCTTAACACTTTGTTCAGTGGAATTCAGTCGTTTGTTTGCAAAGATAGTTGCACCAAGAACAAATTCACATACAAGAAAAAAAAAAAAAAAAAAGAATTCAAGGACTCAATTTTTCTTTTCAGAATGTGTTGAAAAATTGAAGTTTGTCTCCAGTTTCAACTATCCTGCAGTTAGTTCTTGTCTGAATTTCAATAGATGGGGTGTTTTAATCATTGCATATAGCAAGTTTAATCTAATTTTATCTGGTCTCTCTACAGAAGGTCAATTTTTATGTGGGTAGCCCATATACATACATATGCGTATGGGCCAAGGATAAATGCTGCCTAATCACCATGGCCATTGTCATGCTGGCATTGATATTACACTGCAATTCTCTTAGTGCAATGAGGAAGGTACTGCTGCAGGGTTGGAATCCCCAGGACCGGGTGCTTTCTTTCATATACAATGAGGAGAACAGTTTTCTCCACTTCTGCTATCTACCTGGCGAAATGCATAATCAGCTACTTCATAACTTCTTTATTCAGAGTTGAAAATGAACATTGTAGTCAGTTTCTTCTGGCTTGTAATAAATGTCTGGAATCCATCCCCTTCTACCAACAGAGTAAACGGTATGAACTTATGTCAACCAATCAATACAGCTCCAAGATCTGTCTTAAATATATGTCTCATGAAGCTGCGATTTTCTTCTTGGAAATATTTTACATGCAAGACACATCCAAATCCGTTTTTGTACTGGCAGTAAGATATTTTCTCTAGTGTTACATATTAAAATATAAAAAACCTTCATTCTTTTTTGCACAACATTTAAAAAAAGCTGAAAAAGAAAAAGGGGATTCTTTATTCTGATATGCTTTCTATACTGACAATGTATCACAAACCTGATTCTGTTGTCTTTTGAAATAAAATTTCCCTTATGTATTTGCATATGGAATGGAGCTGTAGCATGTAACATTTGATGCTTTCAAAATATAAAGTCAAGTGCAAAGAGAAAAAAAAAGAATTAAAAAAAAAAATAGACTAATTATGGGAGAGTTAATGTCTGGTGGGAAGCAATAGAAAATAATTGAAACAAATTGGAGCCCAACGACACAAAACAGCTGATTCCAGTTTACGGTGTTTTATCTGTGGGTAAGTATAATTAGAGACAGAGACAGTAAGAGTAAATAACATGGTAAGAATATATGGATATGTATAGGTATATGGAGCGGTATAATGGTGTCTTTTAATTTAATAACATGAATACAAAAACTTTAAAATAATCATTTTCTTTTATCAAATTTCTTATTGCAATATTACAAACAAAATGAAAGCAAATTTAATAGCCTCTGAGTGTTAAATGATGTATGTTTTGATGGGAATGATTAAAATTTAAATATACTAAAACATTTACTGTCAGATAGTATTTTCTTATAAATAATATAGTTATTTATTCAAGGACAGAACCCAAAATTTACTTCTGTTCTATATTAATATACTTTGCTTTTTTCTACAAATATATTTAAATTTACTTTCTTTTAATGTACTTCTGAACAACAGGCCCAAAGATGTTCAGCTTTGATTCATGGCATGACATGACAAATTCCAACCCTTGTGTATTTTGGTACAACTAATTAAGCCAGTGGTTTTCAAGTCGGGGTTCACTCAAAATCCTACCGATAATTGTAGGTGCACTATATACAAATTTCAGAAAAATATGTTATAATGAAGTCAAATATTGCAGAAATGAAATAATGCAATAAAAAAAATATAAAATGAAAAATACCTTAAGTTTATTCATTCTTGTATTTATGAGAAACATGAGCTTGATGAGTCTTAGCTATTTCTTCAATGTTTGAGCATACTCGGATACGAGTGGACTGCCATTATAATAGCCCTATTCTATCTGTAATAATTGCTTTAATGATTTACTGTCGATAATCCCTTTCTTCCAGATTTCCCATGCATTTCTATAGTAAAATATCATTATCAATGCACATCTATATTGTAATGGGCGATGAAAAATGGATAATTTACAACAACATATAACATAAGGCATGCAAAATGATCCATCACAATCCTTAGTAAAGGCCTCACTTTGTCCAAAATAGGCTAATATTGTTTACAGTGTGTGGTGCTGAAGTTCACAACTGTCAGCTCTAAAATGTGAACCAAACGGTTGATAGGCAAACCCACATTGCCTCGTCAATACATTAAAGAGTTCCTCTCTTTTTGCACTTAATTTTGGTGAGAGCAGAAAAGCTTAATTTAAATAAATATGAATAAGATGGGTACAGCAATATAATAAGGTAAATATATTTATTTTTTATATCTGGACACATATTTCTCTGGAATACCAGGGACGCACCTAGACATCTTCCAGGGCACACCAATGTGTCCTGGTGCACCATTTGAGAACCACTGACATAAGCTATTTCAATTTGATGACCTTCACTTTGGTTTCTTGTAACAAACTATTTATTTTCCCCATTACAGTTCCTTTAATTTTAATAGGAAAATATAAATAACTTATTTCACTTTTACAAATGATATTTGTTATTGCCTCCTTCCGTTTGTTGAACCTTTATTATCATGAAGTGATTCTATTTAGCCCCCTTCTAATGTACTTCAGACCCAAAGGTGGGAAATTTAGATTCATCATACTATCCTTATGCTCTGTGATGAACTTGTTTATTCTTAAATATGCTTTGATGACAGTACTTGAAATATACAAATACATTTCACTTGTAAGGACACCACTCAAAATTCTGTTCTCATGCAGTGCTATACAATGTTTTCTTCTAATGTACCTCTGGACATCAGACCCAAAGATGTTAAATTTTGATTTATCCAATCCTTATCTTTTTTGTTAAATTGAATGCATTCTCACTTATTCTTTTACAGCTTTCTGTGGGTCACACATCCTATGAATTCAAGTTGTTTTTGGGTGATTTTAATTATTTACATTATTCAGACTGTTGGCCACATCTTTGTCATATTCACATTTGGCCTTCTTCAAGTGATTGGAATTTCGAACTAAACCCTTTATTTTGTCCACCAGGGTAGATTGTTTCACGGGCCATGCTTCTTCTGGATATATCAATTTTCTCCCTTTATCTCAACTCTCCAAGTTTTTGTTCACCACTGCCGTAGCCGGGTACTGAACTCACAACTCTTTTGGTCAAGTCAACCTACCACCCATACAGTGTAAAGAAAGGGATTATTCGTTGCTTACAACATCAAGCAAAAGTCATAAGTGCCAACCCAGAGACATATGATCAAGAAATGGTCAGTATTAGCAGTACTCTACAATGTAACAACTAACCTGGGTACATGGCAGCAGCAAATTGAGATAGAAGGGTACAAGAGGATAATAACACTCAGAAAACAGCTTTGGTCAGCTTACCCTATATGAAGGGATTATTGGAAAAATACAAAAGATCTGTGGTCTATATAATATCAGGATCACCTTTAAAAGTGGTTTTTACATTTTGAAGGCACCTCTTCCAAGTAAGATCCCCCTCCCACCTATAGAGGAGAAAATGACTAAGTTCTGTGTGTATGTCATCCTGTACAGCTGTGGTAAGAAATATAAAGGAGAAACAGGCTGTTCTATTAAGGCAAGACTGTAAGAACATCATAAAGTCGTAACAAGAGGGGAAATAGAAAAATCAGGTGTAACTGACTACATATAGAGAGAAAAGGGAGATCACCCCCCCCCCCCCCCGTGGGATGAGGTTAAAATAATAGACAGAGAGTATCACTGGAAAATTCAAAAACTTAAGGAATCACTACATATCCTACGCCACAAAAATATCCTAAGCTGACCAAGCATAGAATCGAATACAATATGGGAACCAGTAATACAGAATGCTAGGGAAAAGCAATAATAACAACAAAATTGCAATATGAGCTCTAGTAAAAGAATAAGGAGAGACACTCATTTTATAAGTCCCCAAAATTCATACACTGATATCATCAAGGACACATGGATAAAAGCATTGGTTGGCTACAATGACTTAACCCAAAGAGTTGTCAGTTCAATACCTGGCTACAGCAGTGATGAACAAAACCTTGAAAAAAACGAGATAGCATGCATCCAGAAGAGGCATAGTACTAGAAACAATCTACCCTGATGAATGAAATAAAAGGTTCAGTTCGAAATTCCAGTCACCTGAAGAAGGCTGTAGCGTACAATGACTGAAACGTTGTGAATATGACAATAGATGAGGACAGCAGTCCAAACAATGTAAATAATGCAAATAATTAATTACAATACCTCATCATAGAAATATAGACAGTTTTGGCCAATATTATTTCTTACATTGATGTTTCATATAAATGTACTTATCCATGATGACTTATGGTTGTCTAGATTTGAGATTAACTAAATTGCAATGAGTTTTGTTGGAGATTTTTGTGTCATTTTGTGGCAAGTTTTGGAACACAACTTCAGAAACTATTGTCAAGTAATGCCTATGTAATGAAATACCTAAAAGTTGAAGGCTGAGTTTTACAAAACTAATTTAATCACTAACTTCAGGGCAGAGGGACTTTACCTTCCTGAAGGGTTTCTTTTGCCATATATTCAATAATTATAAGGAAATTAACCCATTAAGGAATAAAGTTTCTTTAAAATGTTTTTACCTAATCTACCTTGCTGGCTAATGGCAATCTTAAGGGTGGCAGATTTTTCATCTTTCAGTATCCACACTCTAAAAAATTGAACAACATGCACTAATGGTTTAAATAGTAGTAGTTTCAGTATTCAAGCTTAGTAGAAATTAATTAAACAAAAGAAGGTATGAAACTTACTAATTATTAAATCCATAGGTGGTCCTAAACTTTTGGGCTATAGTGTAAGCACATACACATGTATATATATTATATGCACACACACACACACACACACACATTATACTGGTTAACTGTCTGATAATCAGTAATTAGTCATATTGGTATTTGGTGATTAATTGGTTTTCATACACCTTGTCATCCTTGTTTCTTACATGACAGAAATTTCATCCGTGGTTTAGGAAACATCAATTATTTTAGATATAGAATTAATATTTTTGTTTTTAATTATTAACTTTTTTTGTGAATCTTTATTAAGCATGATTATTTATTATCTACCAATTAATTGATGCAACCCTAATATATATGACTCACAAAGTGGAGAGAGAGAGATACAGATAGAGAAAGAGGCCCAAACATGAAAGTACTTAGTTGAAAGTTTTTGATCCCCATTCACAAACTAGAAGTGATAATTTTTTTTTCTTATTCAAGTCAATATAATTACTTTTTATAGAATTTGTAATTCATTAATATTTCTCTTTCTTCCTTTTATCAGCCAATTTTTACTGATCTATAAGTGGATTTTACAAGTAGAATGAAGTGTTTAATTATTGGATTAAAAGTGTTCACTTAACTATTGATAACTAAAAAAACTACTATTAAAAATATTTCCCTGATGCCAGATTAGTGATGGTCAACCTGTATAAGATTTTATGAAATCCGAACACTAGGACATGATATTTTATACACAGAATTACTAACATAGCTAGACATCTTATTTTTCCTTCATTGAAATATTGCTATTTTCAAATGTGAATAAATTTTTTAACCAATGAAAAGAAGATAAGCTTAGAATTACTATTTTTATTTGACCAATACAGGTTGATTTGTTATTTACAAGTTTATAACTAAGATTTGTTATCAAGCAGAGCAAAGAAATATTTAAGTTGTTTTAAATGATTTTAATTTTTTTTTTTGCAGTTAGTTTACATTGATTTTAAAATAAAATTAAAATTCATATTCTAGAAAATCAAGTAGCTTGAGATTTGTGTATTAATATTTAATAAAATAAAAACACAAATTTTATATATATTGTTATTGTTAGCAGTAAATTGGGAATAAGAATTTATAATTCTATTTTGAAATGCACTAGTTCTTGAAGTTTTACATGAAAAGGAAACAAAGTGAATTAGGATTGCTCCAATTTAAAAAGAAATGAAAACATGAAGATCTTCTAAAATCAAAAAGATAAACAATAATAATAATTATTATTATAATATTAAAAAATACTGTCTTCTTATCAGAGTAGGAAAAATGTATCTTTTTAAAAGCTACTGATGTTTTAAGTGTTTACAATAAATATTTCTTAAACACAGGTGAAAAGTTTCAAAAATTCTAAATATGTTCATTTGAAAAAAAATATATGAAAGAATTTATTTAAAAAAAAATTAAATTGACATCAGAAAAGAAACAATTTTAAGAAAAAAAAAATACAAAATGTTCAATTCACAAATTCTTCTATTTGTCATCTTCCTTTTTCCAGTTATTGTACTATGACCAATTTGTTGCTATTATGAATAGGAAACTAATCACCAAAAGCTTTAACTGTTTAATAACTGATAGATCTGGATGAATTGTGGTGTGTAATAATGCAAGAAATGTCCTTCAAAAACATATTCTATATGCTAGCAAGTAGAGCGTAAGCAAAACAAGAAACAAATGAGAAGTTATATTCTCTTCTTACATATTTTAATTGCCAAGTTATTAAGAAGCTATGCTGAAGAATCATTAAAATTCTCATTATTCTGTTCATTACAATGAAAAAGAATTATTTTGTTAGAGTTTATGCTGTACATCAATCAGCTGGACCATGCAAAAGTTCTAAGAGGCCATCAGAAATTCCTGTTAATGTAAGCTTAATTTACATGGAAACCTCAAATATTGCTCTTGTGAAATTTTAAAACTAGTTTGCTTATATAGAATCTTGGAAATGTCAAAAAAAAATTAGTATCATTGATGTCAAATGAATAAACATTAGTTGATCAAAGAAAAAGTTAACCCATTCAAAAAACTGTGAATTTTGAATAGAATCGGTTAATTAAGAAGCATTCTTCAGTGTATTCTTTGCTTCATGTGCTCTTCTCACAAACTACTGAAAATGGGTTTAGTCTTTACTGAGTGCTCAGGACATGCATATTTGTGCCAATGTTACCTGGGTCCAACAAATACCAAGTTATTTGTCAACTGTCTTTGATATGAAAAAAAAAATATATAAAATACTGAAATTTTATAGAGACTAATTTTTATCAGCAAATTGGCATTAGAAAAATTATAAAAGATTTTAAGTATTGGCTGAAACTGTGATATTGGAATTGTGTGTTAGGGATGGATAATTGAATCAGTATTGTATTTAACATTGGTTGGTTTGAGGAAATTCTCATTCTTATATGACTTTGGAATTGTGTGTTAGGGATGGATAATTGAATCAGTATTGTATTTAACATTGGTTGGTTTGAGGAAATTCTCATTCTTATATGACTTTGGAATTGCAGATATCAGTAATATGTTGTCTTTGATATTTTATTCTATAAAAAAAAAAAATTTGATCTGTACTTTATAATCTTCAACTCTTATGATATATTGAGTAAATTTTCATTTAACAACTACATGTACCAATATTCTTACATTTTAATTCAACCAGGAGAAATGTAAAAGCAAAGGTTAATTTGAAATAATTTTATTTTTTCCTTCTGGTAAGATACCTTGCTAGCAGTAAGCAAACATTTTTAAAAAGTCTAAACATAGATACATATTTTACTTAGGAATTTTCATTTTTTCAACTATGTATTTTATTTAAAAAAAAAAAAGGATTCAAGTTGTTAAACTATTTGCACAAAATTAAGAACTAGTTTATGCAACACTAGTTGAGAGAAGTTACCAAGCACTCAAGTTGAAGTTATCATGAATATCATTTTTTATAAGAGTAAAGTTGAACAGAAAAGTAGTTTGAAACAACAAAAACTGATTGGCTAGGAAGAAAATATTTTTTCTGTGCTTTGATTGGACAAATGTCTGAGTACAAAATAATAAAATTTCTTTTGAGTCACTCAAACTGAGACAGTGGAGATTTCTCCTCTACATTTTGCATTCAATCACAACTGTACTGTGACTTTTTGGTGTTCTTAGTCTTTGAATGTAATATTAAAAAATGTATGTCTTTCCCTTCTACTATATCCCAAATATCTGTTTACGTGCCATTGAACTGAAGGCAGGGCTGGTGCAAGGGTCTCATGCCTTCCCCCACCCTGCTGATCTATGATATTGGGCCCCCTGCTCTACTACATCTCAATTTTTATAAGGTAGTTTTCATATAAAATAAAAATTTTATTGTAACCTAATTATGTATAATAATGGATCATATCCATTATAGGTGAACAATTCAATGAGAAAAATTGAAAATAAATACAATGTATCTAAATATAAATTAAAGACATGTCATAATATATCATTCCATCATAGTTATTATAAAACCCAGGTTTTGTGTGTGTGTGTGTGTGTGTCTGTACGTTTATATATTGGATCGGATTTCCTACAAATTTCAACCGATTTCAACTTCACAGGACTACATAAAATTACCTTGTGGTGGTTCTGACAGCGCCAAAAATTGGAAAAACACAATTGTTTTTGCACGAAATCAATTTGAAAACACGATTAAGAGGCATCACAAGAATGAAAGGGGGACAACTCATATCGAGTTATACTTATTATAAAACCCAGGTTGTTTGTGTATGTGTTCGTTTATATATGGGATCGGATTTCCTACATTTTTCAACAGATTTCAACAAAACTTCACATTTTTTTTGGCAGGTAGTGTTTCCTATTGTCTTGTACACTTTTTTCTTTATTTTTACATTCAGAATGCTTTAAAAATTCCATTTACAAGACAATTGTTTATAATAAAATTCTATTCAATCGGTAGACTCATAATGATTGGAAACAATGTTTTTGTTTAAGTTTGACCAATTTGTAAAAAAAAAACAAACAAAAAAAACTAATTAAGACATGCATGTCCGTCAACCTTAAACAATAATCTTTGTCAATTTTATTTTTCAGTCTTTATGATGGTCGATACTTGATCTATCTCTTACTGTTACATCCCCGGGCAACGCCAGGCTCTACTGCTAGTCTTAAATAAACCAATGTTTTGTGGTAATTTTTAACATCAACTTGAGATTTTTTTTGTTAAAAAGTTGAATAATTTTAACACATTCAACATTATGGATGAAAAACTGGATTTTATATAGTGTTTTTTTTTTTTTTAGACAGATTTGGACAAAAAAAAACAATGACATTAAAATCTGCAAAAAAAATTATCCTTTAATAATAGTTATGCTTAGTTTAATTTCTAATGTATATAAATGTAGGTAGAAAAAGCAAATGTTGATAAGACAGTGAGGGTTACAAAGCACTGCCCAGGACCCCCAATCAGGCTTGCCCCCCAACACCAGGTCAGTGTGTTTGGGGATAGTATGCACTACCCTGATTGTGGGTATGTTAATAATACAGGGTGTGGAAAAATTACCTCTCTCATAATGGTAAGACATTAGTGTCTTCATTTAGTTAATGTCTTACCATTATGTGGGAGATATTTCTGCCACACCTGTATAAATGAAGCAACACCTATTGTAAATCTATTCAACTTTTGTATGATTGATCACGTAAAACCATTTATATTGACATAAAAAGCTTTTAACTTTTCTTAGTAACAGGTTTCTATACTTTTCACAAAAATGAATAGTCATTATTTGAGCTTTCAAAGTAGACAACAAAAACTGCATAGAAAAATAAAACTTGTAATTATTACTGTATTTTTTTTAACAACAAGCTGTTGATTGATAAAAATAATAAAATGGATATTGATATAATTGCAAAACTGGGTGAATGCACAGTGAGTCAGACATTAAGTGCTAATGTTGCATTAGTGTTTAAAAAATGCACTTTATATTTTAATATTGGAGAGTTTCAATAACAACAACAAAAAACTGACTACTTTTCTTTTAAGTAAGAAATAATTATAGAAAAACATCTGAATTCATTTCTCAGAAAAATGAAATGATTATCAACGTTGTAATAAGGTTTGAAATTTGAATCACATAAATTAAAAAAAATATATGTATTTATAATTTCTTTAGTAATAAGACTTGATAGATAATAAAACCATAAACCAGTTCACAAATATTTTCAAATTTTGTTTTTATTCCATTAAGTATTTTAATTGCTGTCTTCATTTTTGGTTTTTCTCATGTTCAAATTGACATGTTCTTTAGTTTCTTCAGGTCTGTGTTGCCTTTGGAATGTTTGAAAATTTATTGTTTACTTTCAATGCATCTTACATCTTCTCAATTAGAATAATTCACAGATATGAGAATTTACATGTTATGGTGATAGAGAATATATGTGAATTTGACACTCAGATTTGAATTGTATCATTATATTAAACAGTACAATTCATTTCATTTAACAATCATCCAATTTGACATTCAAGATAGGTGGATTCTGCCATTGACATTTTGTTTCAAACCCCTGTGGAGTTTGAGATGAGGGATTGCTTGGAGACAACTTGACTTCAGGCGAGGAATATCTTAGTAGAGCAGCTGCCACACTATTGACAACAACCATTTTGTCCTCAATCAACAACAATTTATCCTCATCAAGGGATGTCCTTTATGTTGTCTTCATTGGCTACAGTGCTGTATTTGAAAAACAAAAAATACAGAGACCAAGCATGTGAAGAACAACTACTTTTAATGTGGCTAGAAGATACAGCAGCCACAATGACAAGATGACTGTTGCAAAGTTGGGTGTGTAGCATTTTTTCTTCGATTTTTCACCTTAAGTTCATAGTGGATTTGGGTAATACTGACAGAAGAACTTGGTTGAAAATCTCTGCACTTTCGTGCAATGAATCCAAGCAATTTGGAGAACAATAAGACCAAAGTCACACTCTGCTCAGAACGTTAATATGCATGTATTATGCTGGGTCAGTGACAGTTGCAAATTATTTGAAACTTTGGAAGAAACCATAATCTGTTAAATGAGGTGAGCATGTGGACAGAGAATGGCACAGCATCACAGAACAAACTTGGCATGCTGTCGTATCCAGTTCATGCCACTACTGATGGACTGGGTATCCACAGCACTCGGCCAACATGTCTCAGCAGAAAGCAGGTTGGTCATCAGGTGCAGCAATATGCATGGCCTGGCCACGACAAGCAGCTACCAGCACTAGCCAAGAGCATTGATGCCATTGGATTGGTAGGCAGCAACAAGTTGGACTGCTGCCAAATCGAGGCAAATTCCTTGTGAAAAGCACATGCTACTGACCTGTCCCTGATAGGATGGACTGTGCAGATTTGTTGGGCTGGCGAACATTTTGCTTTGTTTGAAACAGTGGAAGAAAGCATAAATCATTAAATGAGTTGGGCTTGCAGACATAGTAATGTAGAACTGTAAAATAGGGCAGAGTCAGCATGTTGTTGTTGCTGTCATCTCCGGTGCACACCAATGACAACGGGTCTGCTGGTCACTGCACTTGGCCAGTCTGTCTCAGCATCAGACTGTGGATGAGATTAAGAAGAACATAAGGAGGCAATTGATAGTGATCCCGAAAGAATTTACAGTTTTCAAAAGTGGAAGGAATGCTGGAATATGTGTATGAGGTCCCAAGGAGAGTACTTTCACTTTTTTATACTAAGATTCACAAAACCTGAGATCCACTCAAGGTAGAGAGTTAATGTTAGAAGGGTTGCAATGAATAAAGTGTGATAGGAGTGAAAGAGGAGATGGTAGGAAGTGAAAATTATAAGGATAAGGAGGAGGATAGATAACAATTGATCCTTGATTTGAAGAGGTTAAGATTGTAGTTTTCAAGGAAGCAATTCTTGGGGAAAAGCTGTCTGAGTGAAACTTTCTTCTTACATTTGGAATACAAAGGAAAAGTGGGTAATTGGACTCCATGGATATAGCATGGTGAGTCCTAGCTAAAAAGGTCTGAACTGGTGGGACTAAAGAGTGGAGTTAATCTGAATATTTTCCAAGAAAATAGTGCTAGGATACAGAGAGGCTTGCAATGTTGCATATGTAAGAAAGAAGGTGCAGGGTAGAGAATGTCTTCTCCACAAGACTGTATAAATGATTTTGAACTATCAAAGTTGGAAAGTGAGAATAGGACACCTCTGGCCCAGGTATGAGAGCAATACTCCATTTTTTTTTTATTTAATCTCACTCTTGTAAAGATAAAGCATGGCAGAAGGAGGGATAGAATAAACCAACCATTTTTCCAGCATCTTTAGCAAACAATTGTATATTGTCTACTGGGGATTTGGATTGAACTTCAGACCTAATAGACATTGACAGCATAGAGTTTCATTGAGAATGACTGGTGAAAACTTAGAGTAGGGGGTTGGCAACCTTTTGGAGAAAGTCAGCCAGACAGCTATGCAGTGTCTCTAGAAGGGCCATGATATCAAATGTACTATAATAAATTGTCTTGACCTCAGACTACTCTGTCCAGAAGGCTGCCTTGGTCTGGAGGTTTAAAGAAAAAAAACAGTTAATATTATATTACTTAAACATGGTTCCTTATTTTACTACAGGAATATCAGGATAACAACTAACAAAATCAACAAAAAATGCAAATTCCATATAACAAACATAATACAGTTAGAAATGGCAAATTATTTAATGCGACACTTGTTTCTGCTTATTATTCAATAACTTCTCTGCATCATGTGAAATATTTGTTGATGAAAGAAGCAAAACATCATCCAGGTGGTTATCACCAAACCTTGTTCTTAAATAACTTTTAATATATTTCATTTTTGAAAAAAGTTGTTCACAAGCAGATGAACATCCAAATAGTGATACCATCATTTTTGCATTATTCAATGGGATTTTATATTATCTGAAGTGCTCAATGAAAAAATAGCTAAGTGTCCAGCCTTCATTAAAATTTTGGCAATGAAAATCCACTTTTCTTAGTTTCCATGGGCTTGTTTTTGTTCAGACAAAAATGACTTCTGGAAAGGAAAGAAAAAAATAGTATGGTAATTGAGTTGAATTACAGTTAAGTTGGCAGGCCAGACAAAAATCCATTGCAGGCCTGATATGGCCCTGGAGTTGTGGGTTACTGACCCCTGACTTAGGGTCTGGTCAGTGGTGATGAAGTAATACTTGCTTGGTTTTTGAGGTATTTAAAGATACAAGACTGTTTGGCTCTAGTCATCTTGATTTTTGAAAGTGTGTCAATAAACTGTAATATCATCTGCATAGAGGTTTACTAATGATTTGAGAATGTTATGAGGCAGATCATTAATAAAAAGCAGAAAAAGGGTAGGACCAAGGAGAGCCATGGGTGATGCTTGTATTGATCACAGGAGCTTCAGGAGACTGGCTATTCACAATGACCTTCATGGATGTACATGAGAGAAGAGACTTGATAATTATATAAACTCTTTCAGAAATTATGCAGCTAGAGAGTTTGTGTAGCAAATCCCTATGCCACACATTGTCAAAAGCCTTCAAGATGTCTAAGACAATTGAGCATTTCACTAATTATGTGCATGCTGAGAGTTAGAACATCATCAGTGGACTTAAAAATGCAAAACCCATACTCTTTGTCACTTAGGAGGGGTTTCTGGTGAGGTGATCAACCACTTCCTTGTTCATAATGGATTCAAAACATTTTCTAATAACACTAAGGAAGTTGTAGGGAAATATTATGATGGAGACAAATTCTCACTAACATTCTTGAAAACAGGTCAAACAGCTGACAACTTCCACAGACTTGACTGATGAAGATAAAATAACTTCAGGGTCATTAATAATAGTTAGCACAGATGATTTGATTAAGGAATCTTGTTTGTGATTTTTCAGAAATAATGAAAGTCAAGTCTTTCATTGCCAATTCTAGTTTGGACTGAATGTGAATAGTTGTACATAGTTGACTATAGTATTCTCCAGAATGATTTTTGCAGTGGTTGGAGGCAGTTCTGAATGTGGCATGAGTCTTGCTACACCATCTACGGTGATAAAGATGGAAGTACTAGCTATGGTGGTAATACATTCAAGTGTGTACTCAATACCAGAAAGGATCCACTCAGAAACAAGGATTGTTATTCTAGATCAAGGGTAGGCAAACTATGGCTTACAGGCCTCATGCAGCCTCCCAAAAGAACTCATGTGGCCCGCCAAATATTAGTAAATCTGAAAGAGAAAGTTGCCAAGCAATGCCAAGTAATATTGTGAGCATTTTGTTTTCTTTGCACAGGTGTGCATATACATGGAAGAGTGCTCATCAAAAGGCTACAGACAGCGAAGGTCTTCACAATGACGAGTGACTCCCGACTCAAGTTTGTAACAATGGCTAATCTGGCAACTTTGTTACCATGCCAATGATTTTATTGACTTTCATTTGAATCATTTCAGTGTCCTGGCAGATGCCAAAGACCTAAGATGTGAGGCATTTTATTTCAGCCAAGCTTTTATTATCTTACAAACTTTACCCAAAATGAGTTATTCAAAACCATCTAAAAAGCGAAAAAATAGAGAATGAATACCGAGTGTTTAAGAAAGAGTGGAGTGAAAGGTATATTTTTTTTTATTGATGTTTGTCGTTAAAGCTGTATGTTTGATTTGTCATGAAACAGTTTCTGTGTTCAAGGAATACAATTTGAAACAGCACTTTCAAACCAAGGACACCAACTTTGGACACAGTTTATCAAAGCAAGAACTGCAAAAGAAGGCAACTGATCTGGTAAAAAGTTTGAAGCAACAGCAAACTGTGTTTGAGAAAACTTCATCTTTTTACAAAGGAGTGCGAAAAAGGCAAATTTTGTATTGGCAAATAAAATTGCAAAGCAAAACAAGTCATTAGACAGAAGCAGAATTTATTAAAGTTTCATGGCTGATGCTGTCAGTGTTGTGTGTCCAGAAGTTAAATCAAAAGTAGAAGCTATATCTCTGTCACAAAGAACTATTGTTTGTTGCCTAAATGCAATTGCAATGAATATTCAAGGACAGCTGTTAACAGCTAGTGGTAGTTTTCAGTGGTTTTTATTGCTTTAGATGAGATTATTAACATTCAGGATACTACCCAGGTACTTATTTACAACAGAAGAATTGATGAAAACTTTGAAATTACAGAGGAATTGTTATCTATGGAATCTCTCAAAGGCACTGTTACTGGAAAAAATTTGTACAACAGTGTCATTAACATTCTGAGCAGGTCTAGATTAAGTTTGAATAAACTGGCAAGTATTACAACTGTTGATCCTTGGATAAACTGGCAAGTATTACAACTCATAAGCAAACATTGTGTCCTTGATGAATGATAAAATTAAAAAAGGTTTTCTATTGCACAATGCATTGTCTTTTCACTGCATCATACATCAAGAAAGCCTCTGTAAATCTTCTTTAAAACATCAACATGTTATGGATCCAGTGGTGCATGCAGTGAATTCAATACAAGCATGAGTACTGAAACAGGCAATTCCGAAGTTTCTTGGAAGACATTGAGGCAGATTTTACTGATGTGTTGTGCCACACAAATGTCCGCTGGTTAAGCATGGGAAAAGTACTATAGAGGGTAAGAGATTGTCATGTTTTTTAATATGAAAGAAATCTCTTGTAGTTTTTCAAAGGAGAGTGATGAATGGGTTTGCGATTTTGCATTTGCAGTAGACATTATGCAAAAGATGAATGAACTAAACACAAAACTACAAGGCAAAGGTGCATTTGCTCATGAATTATACGTGGAAGTGAAAGCCTTTGAAACAAAACTTAAACTTTTTGCCAAGCAGCTTAAAGAGCAAAACTTTGTTCATTTAACTGTTGAAAACATGAGTTGTTACACAAGCATTATCAATCAAGTACAGTTCCCAGCTGATGGTTTTAAAAGAGGAATTTATCAGAAGATTTGCTGATTTCAAGGCAATTGAAGGCCAGTATGATTTGCTCAGCTCACCTTTTGCCTGTGAAATTGAAACAGCTACTGAAGAACTGCAGGTGGAACTGATTGATTTACAAGCAGACAACTTTTTAAAGAGCTTGTTTGAAAATAAAGTTTTGTCAAGTTTTATGCATCTCTGGACTCAGAAAAGTTTAAAAATCTGAAAAATTTTGCAAGAAAGATGTCTGTATTATTTGCATCAACTTACACTTGTAAGCAGACTTTATTCATATTGAAAGTTAACAAGTCAAAGAACAGATCACTTCTCACAGACTCAAATCTTCAGAATGAACACAAGCAACTTGGTGCCTAATTTTAACAAACTGGTAAATGACTGAAGTCAGATTCATCCATCTCTTGCTGAGTTATTTTGTTTTTCAAATAAATATGTTTCATGTGAAGTTACTACTTCAAAATATCAATAAAAATTATTTTTCTTCTTTAAACTGAATTACTTTTTCAAACAAATGTATTTCATGTGAAGTTTCCACTTTAAAATGTTTTTTTTTCTTTAAATTTAGTTATGTGTTTTATTTGAAGTTTCTACTTTAAAATATTAATTATTAAAATTGTTTTTATTTCTTTACACAGAGTTACTTTGTTTCTCAAATAAATATGTTTTCTACCTTATAATATTAATAAAAATATTTTTTCTTAAAACAAGGTTATTTTGTCTTTCAAATGTGTTTCATGTAAGCTTCAACTTAAAAACACTTATTATTATTATTTTTAAAGTGCTTTAAACCAAGTTACTTTGTCTTTCAAATAAATGCATTTCATGTGAATCTTCTACAGCACTTTAAAATATTAATTAATAAAAATTAATTCCATTTTTTGAAAAGCCTTTTGGGTTAATATACTATGCGGCCCAATAAAATTGTGAAGTTTTGAATGTGGCTCTTGCACTGAAAAGTTTTCCCACCCCTTTCCTAGATGCTCTATTTTTGAAGTGTGAAGAGACAAGCATCAACACTGCTACTAAGACACTATTACTCTAGGTAGGCTACTTTTTTGCACACATTAAATAGTAGGATCATTACTAGAAAAAACCTCATATACCTTGAGTCAAATGAATGAACAGATCAGCTGAACGTTGGCAAAAACAATAAAGATGAAACCACAAGACCAAATGATTCATGAAATAATGGCAAAGAATTCCAGACAATAAATTCTCTCTTTTTTGTTGAAAATTTGGAGGCTTTGTTGTTGCAGCTGAAGACGGAAAGTTTTCTTTATTAGTTCTTTCTTAACATTTGCTTTCTTTTAATGTCTAAACTGTGATTCAAAAAACTGACATCTACAAATATGGTATTAATTTTCTGACTGCTTTGACTCCCAAGCCTTCATGGATGAATTCTTTTGTCAGTCCAATCAAAGTCAAATAATCCTCACATATAAAATGCTAAGGTCTGTCTAAGCCAATTGGATTCATTATTCCCAATTGGGCAGTACACCTAAAGAGATCATATGATAGGTGAATCTGCTCCAGTCTTGTCAAATACACCCAACAATAAAAAAAATGCAATTGTTGCATAATCTATTACAAGATCCTTGGACAACTCTTATTCAACGAGTTGTTTTTCTGGTTAAGCACTTTGATCAAAACCTAATAGAGATCTTGCTTAAGGTATCTTTATCGGTTTTGAATTCAGGGTTGCTCTGACTAGAGAACATAAACTCCCCTGCTATTTAATCCATAGCTGGAGTGAAGGAATGGATTTTTACCTTTTCCAAAGTCATCTGTGCATAAGTAAATGTAATGAACTCTAGAGTAATTTGAACTCGGCTCTCTGATTTCTTATTCTGAGCTGCTATCCATTACATCACCCACACATCCCAACACATTGCAATATAAACCTAACATTGCAAGTTTTTTCAGAGAATAGCAATGATTTTAATTTACATCAGAATTTTTCATTTTCAGCAGTGTTTATATTTTGAAATTTTGCAGTTGAATATGTTAATTATAGATTAGCATAAAAATTCATTTCTCTGTAAAAGTTAAAACAAAAATTTACATTTAACAGCTTCTAATAGCTTGGCTGTAAAACTGGGGCTTGTAAAAAAGTTTTCCAAATGAAACTACAGTTCCTAAACCCAGCCCTGTAAAATACAATCACTCTTGTTCATATATATATATATATATATATATATATATATATATAAATAAAAAGAAAGAACAGTAAGATATATAATCCGGTATTCTTATATTTTTTTTTTTTTTGAAACATGATTAGAAATGTGTAGCAAAAAAAACTATATTTTAAATAAATCAATGTATATATATATCTCAATGTAAAATGAGAACAAATAGAATCCACTTCAGACATTTGTAACATTCAATTTAAAAAAGGGCTCAATACAAATGTAGAGCAATATTCTTTATTTTAGGATATTGCATCAAAAACATGTAAAAATGCTACACAAATACAATCATGTTTCAATGTGTATTAACATATCTCATCAGGTGTTAGTAAATGACTTGTGAGTAGACAATTTATTGAGATTTAAAAACAACACCCCCCTCTTTACATGAGAAAAGGAAAAAAACAAAAAGAGTAAGAAAGACACAAGATACACCCACTTTTCTTGAGAAAAGGAAGAATAAGAAAAAGAGTAAGAAAGAGAAGAGAGGGGATAGTAGCAGGGTTTGTTTTGCTTATATTCAAATCAACCAATAACAATGGCATATGCTAAGCTCAAAGTAAGGGGAAAAAACGAAAGAAGCAATCCTACGTAGGAGGTAATGACCCATGAATTTAGAATCATAGACTACATCAAACATCAATTTCATTATGGATGTAAATTGGCTACAAAAGTTGTACATTAGACAAATGTCATTTCCTATGAGAGAAGAAACATAATTTAACAAGATACTGATACCCTGTGAGCTAAAAAAAAATTTTAAATTTCACATTTTTATAGTTGGTAAATAAACCAACCCTTTAAGAAATAAAGGGAAAGTTTAAAAAAATCTAACAAAATTATTAAAACATATAGATCTAATAAATTTATTTAAACATAGATCTAACAAAATTATTTAAATATATACAACATACAAAATAAAATAGAATGCAACTGTTAACTAAAAGGTTTTTATATAAGGTGTTAATAAAACCAATCAATGCAAAATGTAAGCTGAACGCCAATACATCATACTTATTATAAAACCCAGGTTGTGTGTGTGTGTGTCTGTTCGTTTATATATTGGATCGGATTTCCTACATTTTTCAACCAATTTCAACAAAACTTCACAGGACTACGTAAAATTACCTTGTGGTGGTTCTGACAGCACCAAAAATTAAAAAAAACACAATTGTTTTTGCACAAAATCAATTTGAAAACACGATTAAGAAGCATCACTGTCACCAGAATGAAAGGGGGAAAACTCATATTGAGTTATACTTATTATAAAACCCAGGTTGTTTGTATGTGTGTGTTTGTTTATATATGGGATCAGATTTCCTACATTTTTCAACCGATTTCAACAAAACTTCACTTTTTTTGGCTGGTAGTGTTTCTTATTGTGTTGCACACTTTTTTCTTTATTTTTACATTCAGAATGCTTTAAAAATTCCATTTACAAGACAATTGTTTATAATAAAATTCTATTCAATCAGTAGACTCATAACGATTGAAAACATTGGGTTTGACCAATTCGTAAAAAAAACAAAAAAAAAAAACTAATTAAGACATGCGTGTCTGTCAACCTTAAACAATAATCTTTGTCAATTTTATTTTTCAGTCTTTATGATGGTCGATACTTGATCTATCTCTTACTGTTACATCCCCGGGCAACACCGGGCTCTACTGCTAGTCTATACTAAATATTATCAACACTAGTAGAAGATTAATGTAAAAATTATACTATGTCAAAATTGATCTTACTGGCAAAAAGATAAGCCTTACATGGTGCAACAAGGTGGTTTAATGTGGGGGCCCCATGCATACCTGGAACACAGTGGCCATAAATAGCTTGGCTCCTTAACACTTCCCCTTCTAGAGACACTTTGGGCACTATGGATTAACCATAACCCCCTTTCAAAGAAAGACAGGCCCACTGGATCTGGACATAAATAATTTTGCACCTCAAAGGCAAAAATTGTGAAGCAATGCTATTATTTACTAAGTTTAGCTTAGTTTTGGCACAAGGCCAAAAGAGGACTGAACTCACTATTCAGTAGGGATGATCAACCAGACTAGCTCATTAACCATTAACTATGTGCAGGCATCCAAAGCAACACTTTGATCCTAAGATGACAGTCAGGGAATGAATGACACTTTGATCTGAGGGAGAGTGCACAGCTACACTAATTTTGGGTAGAAATACCAATCCATACATAAATAATCTCCATTTTTTTTATGGGTGCTATGCTAGTAATTCAATAAAACCTTACAGAATCATAATTTCTCCATCACTGACATAGTTTTTTTTAAAGTATTTTAACACTTAGATTTCTGTCTGAATTTCTTAGATGAGGAATTATCATTATTATTACACTATTAACTATTGTCCTCATCTTTGCTGTTATCACGTTTCAGCCATTGTACTCTTCAGCCATCATCAGGTGTATATCAATCTGGGTAATCTACAGGGAATTTTGAACTGAACCCTTTATTTATGGGGGTAAATTGTTCTCAATTCACTGCCCATGTCTAGGGATATCTTGTCTAGTTCTTATTTCTTAGAACCACTCAGTTATTGCTCATCTGTTTCCAGTGAGTCCATGTCTATCCCTGGATAAAGGGTTCAGTTCAGTAAGTTACCCAGTTTGATATGCACCTGATGAAGACCAGAGAGCACAACGGCTGAAACATGATAATAACAAAAATGAGGACAATAGTCTGAATATAAATAGTGTAAATAAGACTTACATTAATATGATTTGGTGTTTACATTTTACAGAACTACTAACATCCCACTTAAAAACAACTCTAGTCAGGTTTAAATGGGAACAAATTCAGCTAAAAATATATGTCAACAGTGAGAGAACAGTAATATTTGTAGCTAGAACCAACACCATTCTGTCAATGGTATGAATTGCATTTTTTGATAATTTTGTTTTGGTTAAAATTGGTGCTGGACTATACTAATGTTTTACTTGAATGAGTCATTTTAATAACATTTAATTCCTAATTACATCTGATTTTATTGATTTAACTTTGTAAATTGTTCAGTTATTTACATACCAGTTGCACGCTTATAAAAAAATTTTAAAAGTTAATTAAATGCTGAACTGTTATGAAATATAAATTCCTCCTGTATGGCAGTGAATGCTGGACAATTTCACAGATAAAGAGAAAAGTAAAGGCAATAGAAATGTGGTTCTACAGAAGGATGCTGATAATTCTATGGACAGAGAATGTAAGCAACAAAAGAAAAATGGAAACAAAAAGGATATACTCAGAAACAGAAAGAGGCAACTGAAATTTCTTGGTCGTATAATAAGGAAGGAGGGTTTGGAGAATTTGACACTGTTAAGGACAAGAAGAGCAAGAGATGGCAACAGGCAACCTACCTGACCTTTTTGTGTGAATGGGTGGTAGAATGAGAGATGGGAAGCAAAGTGATAAAGGTTGCTAAGAGCTACAAGGTATAAGAGGTTGGGGAGAGCCATGATTGCCCATGTCCTGAAAGGACATGGCACACAGAAGAGAAACTCTGTAAATTCTTTCATGCCAACATGTAACATGAGAGATGATTACAAAATGGAATATTTTGGTACAATGACACTAACATGGATATCATAATATCAAATGCCATTAGATACTTTTGACAATATACATTCAATAAAAAGAATATCAAGTGATAATATCACTTGATATTTTAATTCTTATAATATATATTATATAATAAATGATATATATTATAACAATAGATCATTTATATATAAAATTAATTAATAATATTAATATAACCCTTTGCTATATGGAAATTGGATCTGTTCTTTTGTAGCCCTTAGTAAAATGTCTTTTTGCTATATCTCTTAATCCCTGTTCTGCCAACCATTTACACAAGCTTAGGATTAGGTAGGTTATGTGCTGCTTTCCTCTGCCCCTCTTGCCTTATGTCATGTGAGTATCAAATTTTCCAAGCTCTCTTTCCTCCTTATGTGCCTTAGCCTCTTTCTGATGCTATGTATAAGTGTCTATTTTGTTACTGTTTTCTCTAAAATTTTGTCCTTGCTCACATGTTCAGTTCACAGTATTCCCAGCATCCTTCTGCAAAATCAAATTTCTGTTGCCTCAATTCCCATTCTCCATCTGTGATATAGGAGTACCAATATGACATTACAGTTCAGTACTCGTTTCTTTGTTTCCAATGAAATTTTCTTAATACTTTGCTTAACTTTTGGAAAGCATTTTTCACTAACCCAATGCACCTTTGGATTTAGGTGTCACATTTTCCATCCTTGTTAAAACACTTCCTAGATATTTAAATTTTTGCACTTGTTTAATTTTGGTATCTCCAACTTGTAATTTATATATTGGAATGTCCCTTCTGCTGGTAACCATACATTGTCTTCTTACAGTTGATATTGGATATTGAGTAAATAAAAGCTAAAACTTTATGCCTCCATGTAGCACAAAGAAAAGCTAACAAAAACTATAATCATTAGGAGTGCATAAACTTTGCTGTGACTACAAAGCATATCAAATTGTTGAATTATCATTTACACAAGTTCTAAATAATAATAATAATGAAAACTAAACTTATATAAATAAAATATATAATTAATTAGAAATATCTTAAATTTATCTTAACCATTTTTAAGCTGAGATGTTCAAATAAGCATGTGAATATAATTATTTCATAATAACTTGAGATTCTAAAATGTTAGCAGAACTCAGAAATTCCACTGGTATTCAATCCTCTGATCTATTTTTGTTGTTTAAAATGAGTATCAATATTATTTAGGGAAAAAAGAACTATAAGTGATTAATTCAAATAATTACAAACATAAGGACTTGTAACAGTCTTTCTTCGTTAATATCACCTTACATGAAAGTAGTAGAATGTTGATCTAATGGCTGTCATTTGCCTGCCAATTCTTCAGGTCAGAGGTTTGAGTCAAGTCAGGATACACTTAATTACATTTTAGTCGCCAGGTACAACATCAGTTCAAAGGCATAACACACATATACAAATAAACATAATATTTTCCCTAGTGCTATTAAAACTATAACATTTAAAAGCAGAAAAGAGAGTAGAAACAAATAGAATAAATTTACAAGTTTCTTTGGTGGATATTGTCCCAAACTTGAGAAATTACCAAGTATCAGATTCTCATTCTAATTGGGATTGATTTTAATTGGCCCACACAGATAAGTGACGTTTTAGTTATACAGCTGATCAAAGTTGTTAAATTTAGTTTGATAGTTATTAGGACTAATTAGTAGCAGACAAGAAATTAAAACACCTGTCTTACCTTCTGGGGGAGATTCACAAATGATGGCCTAACATTCATTCTCAACTAATTTTAAAGAGTATAACATTATATATTCAAAATTATCTAACAGAACACCTGGAGATTCCATGTGGCACTTAAAGAATAAGACAAAAATACAAAAAACTCTTTTTTAAACAGTACCTTATCAATTAGAGCATATACAATTTTAATCAAAGGACATGTAGTCCTTAACTTTCAACATCTTCATAGAACAAGTTTATGAAAAAATATTTGCCTTTTTTGTGATCATGGTAATATTTTATGTTTGACTAAATGACTTGTTGCATTTTGTAATTTCCTGGCCATGGATAAAGTTGTATGCAGCTGAATTCTGGTTGTATCAGTCTTACTGAAAGTTTAGTGAATGTCAGAAAAAAATTTTCCAATTAATTAAAAACAAGAAAAGCATAAGAGTAGGAAAATTTGCATGCTTTCTACAGAGAAAGTCAATATATCGTTTAAGTGCCATACGTGATACATGCTTTGGTGATCGTGTCTCTTGATTCATGACTGAATTGGCAGGAGATTTTCCGACACTAGGCTGATATTCCTTTCCACAGTAGACTAGTTGCCAACCAAGGTTATAGGACCCACTTTGTCCTACTATGTACTCATAACTTTCCCAAGAGTATTTGCATGTAAGTGAATGTAATGAACCCAACTGGAATCAAACTTGGTTCTCCAAGTTCTCATTCCAAGCCATTATCAATTAGGAAAATAAAAAAAAACATGTATGCATAGGTAAAACCATTAATGGAACCATGGGTAGTCAGGCAACTTGAAACAGTAGAGTTTGATTTAAAGAGTACAGGAAGTACTATTTGCCTTCCATAGGTAGTTAGTTAGACACAAATAAACATATTAATGCATAGACAACATTGGAAATAAAATAAAAGTTTATTTTCATCCCTGCTTGACATTATTTATCCATTTTCATTTACTGACATTAACTTTTATTTCATTCCAATATCCAAAAACTTTATACAATGATCCTTATATGATATCATGTTTGTATTATTTTAAAACTGGTTTCCCCATCAATCTTTGACAAACATGTAAATTCAGATATCACGCACAAACATTTCTTCCAAAGACAAAACATTCTTCCAATCAAAGACAAAAGCAAATGCAAAGCTACTTGAACAGTCACAAACTTGCAATCACAACATAGCAATAATTTTCATACCAGCTGAAATTATTTATAAGCTTAAAATACATTGTAATTTTACTTGTAATTGACAGATTAGTAATAAAAGTTTTATAGCCTTTATAACAAAAAGCATAGCTTTTATCTAAGATGAGTTCTTGTTAATATTCAGTGCATTTTTTAAATTATTTTAATTTTTTTGATCATTTTCTTACAATGTTTCAGCTGGCCGATTTTCCAACTTTCTTCATTTGAAATCTTTTAAACAAAAAGAAAGATCAGAACCAACTGATACACAACCACACTGGAAAATACAAAAGCTAAAGGAACTAGAATATATGATAGTATAAAAAAAATCACTTTATTTAAGAGTAATTTATATCATATAAGAGTCAAAGTGAAGTAAAAAATAAATAAAGTTTGAAAAACATATAGCAAAGGTACATCATCCATAAACAACAAAACTCTTCTTCAATAACAGTGCAACACAAAAGAAAAGTCACAGAACTAAATAAAGCACATACAAAAAAGTAAAAAAAAAAAAAGACTATTGTCACCAGAAGTAGCTTATAGTGGCAGGTATTAGGCTCAAAAAACAAATAAATAAAATAAAACTAGCAAGGTGCAAGAAGATTCTTTGTCAGCAAGAAGGCACCAAGGTGAATGAATTAAGCAGAAATGACCAACAATAAACTTTGTACTAAACAAAATGTCACCTGAAAAAGGCTGGATAAGAGACTGGCCAAAACCCTGTGGAAAAAATATGAGGATAATAAAGAGAAAGATTAAATACAAAAGTGTGGTATAAGTTGAGAAAAACTCCAGGGATTGTATAAACTGCATATGCTCAATCTTTTTTTTTTTTTTCCTTTTACTCATCAGAAAATCTTTTTTTTACTTAATGTAGATAAAACATTGCTACATAGTAATATTTGCCAGCACTTATTCTGCAGAAGAAAAAAAAAATGAGAATTTAAATTCTAATGGCAAATCACTATTCATAAGTTCAGTACTGGGTGTAAACTTCTGTAATGGAGGACCACAGCTCCATTCCTTGCTGAAATCAGCAGGAAAATTTTTATATCTATTTTGGAGTAGGTTTCCGTGGTTTTTTTTCATCACTTTTACCTTATTTTGTGTAATTTATCTTGGTTTTAGAAGCCTTGTAACTAAAGAAACTGACAAGCAGTTATTCACTATGGTTTTATTTTAGATGTGTTGTTGATATTCAATTGTTTTTTTGTTTCATTTTTTTTTAAACTATTCTCAGCTTTGTTATTTTTGTCTTCACATTTCACAGAAATAGTTCAGCCAATAGATCTCACAGATTTTACAATGAACAAACCTGAAGAAAACCCGAGAATGTAAAAAGTCAAAATGTTCTGAAATGCACAAGGATAGTTAAAAGAAGTGAATATTAATATTTATTAAAGTTAGTCTGACACAAGATGTTATCAAGTGTAATATTCCCCTTTTTAATGGGTTCTAAGTCAATGAAAGAAGCAAAAAGGGTGAGGAATTTTGATAATAATACTATCCAGAATGATAAAAAAAAAAAAGAATTAAGTAAAAACAGTCACATCATTCTCCCACATTCCTTAAGAGGAGGCTGAGAGTTACAAGCTACAACATGTAAAGAAGGTTGCTTTGAAATTACATAAACAATTTGGATACCCAACTGCTGAAAAACTGATAACTTTGTTGAAAATTGCTAGAATGAATAATTCCAAGCTAGAAAAAGAAACTTAGCAAGTTAGTTATGTGATATTTGTACAAAGTATATAAATCCCAATCCTCATCCTTTTGTAAATAGCTTATTGGCAATTAAAATTAATGAAATGGTTTGTATGGATATAGAAGACTTTGTATGGCATAAGCAATAGAAGATAATAATTAAAGCTTTCTTTTTGTGATGGATATCAATCTTGATTTTCTTTTTTAAAATGCCATGTTTCAGGATGTAAGTGATTATGGCTTACCATAGATTCCTTTTCTTTATTATCTCTCAATTTCCATGAATTCTTGGGAAAGACAATGAAGTGATTTCTTGTTGAGTCCTCTATGATTTTGGATTCAGAGTAATTGATTGACTGCTATCCAGAACTAGAGAGCTCAGTCTATCCTGTAAGTTAACCTATAACTGGAGTGGGGAAGAAAAATGGATTCATGCCTTTCCAGAGGGCATTAGTGCAAAATGAATGCAACAAACTAGGCTGGAAACTGAACTCTGCTTGTTTTTACATCTTTCTGTATCTATGACAAATGTTATGCATGTCACAAAACAAGAATTTCTTCATTAGGTATCCAGTGAGATGGTAATGGTAATATTAGATGTTTCCCTACAAGGAAACATTTTGTATTCACTGACAAAGCGGCCAGTACTGCTTTTGATTGAAATTTATAAAATCTTTCTTTTAAAACAATTTTGATCTGATGAAGCTATTTAAGAACATGATTCAAGTTTTCAGGTTAATGTTTTGGTTTTGTAGTTATTGATAGTGTTGGGTGAAACTATCTCTGGCACAATCTATATTCCTTTTATCTTATACATAATTTGTTATAACTGATCCACACACTGAGGTATTTGAAGAGTTTAGTATTTACTAATTCCACATCCTGAATTTTTATAATGGATTCAGAGTAGGTGCTAGATGTTGGGAAAATGGTTAGTTCATTGTATTGCTCCACGAAATACCTAATTCCCAATGTCATCTCCTATATTTAAAAGAGTCAGATCAGACCAAGAATGGAGTATTACTGCCATATTTGGGCTGGTACTGTCCAATCCTCACTGTTCAGCTTACATGGCCTTGTGAATGATGAATTATTCTCCACTCTGCAAACCATTGTTTCCAGATGAAACATCACCAGCCTTTCAATACTATATTGCTGTTACTATGGCAGATGTTCAGACAAGTTACATTCTTCCTTAGTGCCACCAGCTTGGACCTTCATACTAGGGCTCACCGTACTGTGTTCACAGTGGCAAACCATACTCATTCTCTTCATGCTCCTTTGATAAAAAGCCAGCTCGATTCAGGCTGATTCTTCCCCAGAACTGTTACTTTGTAGAACAAACTCCTGAGAGAATGCTTCCTTGACAACTACATCTGGGTCTCTTAAGTCTAGGGTGAACCATTTATCTATCCTACTTGTATACATAATACTCTTACTTCCCCATTTTTTACAATCTCCTCAGTAACCCTCTATCTTAAGTGGCCCTTGGGCCTTGTATTGGGTAAACTATCAGCAAATATTTTAAAAAAAATATTTAGAAAAGCACTAGTTGAATTGATTTCAGCAAACTAAATGATTGTTGTGGTGTGCCTGCTGATTGGGAGATGATTGTAATGTTTAATAGCAATGAGATTAGGGCAGTAAAGGAAAGTGAAATTAAGAACAGGAAGGATAATTGTGTGTATGAAGAAGTTGGAGATCAAGGTCAAAAAGTTAGGTCTGTAAGATGGGTAATTACTGACAAGATAAAGAATAGCAGTGTTATTAATAAAGTTAGATTGGTAGCTTGTAAATTTGAGAAAGACCCAACTAATCTATGTAAAGTTTCACTGACATGTTCAAAAGAAACAACTCATATAACACTTTCTTTGGCTTCATCTAACCAGTGGATATGTCACATGGTAGATGTTAAGTCTGCGCATTTGGAAGGTGGCTGGATTAAATAGGAGATTTACTTCTAACCTACAGCTGATTTTTTTTTAATGGAAACTTGTGGAAACTAAATCTAACTGCATACATTATGTGATGCTGGGAGAGAATAAATGCATCTTTCTTTAAAAATACATTTTTTGAATGCTTCCTGATTTTCATTCTACAACAATAGCAAGTTTAAATAAATAATTTGTATTTATGTGGATGATCTTCTTTTGGTTGGTACCAAAGTGTTTGATAAGTTGAGAAATATAAACTTTGAATGAACATCTTTTCAATATATTGGACTTAATGCTATAAACAATAATTTAACAACAGATCAATTCCAGCACCCATCATCATTATCACTGGTTACTATCAGTTATTAACAAGCAATTCAGAAAAATAGTGAACTATCTGAAATAGAAAAGAAAAGCTACAGGTCTTTTGAGAGATCAACTAAATTTGTTAGTTGCAAATACCAGACCTGACATTGCTTTTAGCAGTTATAATTTAAATGTGTGATAAGAAAAGTTCTTCAGATGACCATCTTAAATTAAAATAAATAGAGTGACCCATGGTAACTTGAAGTTGTTTTTTCTGAAAATACAAAACATAAGAACTTGTTCCTTTAAGTGCCTCTCTGATACAGCCTTTACCAATTTCCCTGATTGAAGGTCTCAATTTTTTTGAGGGACTCAGAAAACTGTTGTCATATATACTGGCAATCAGATAAAAATTGATTGACTGATTTGTGTTTTACTAATTATCTTATTTAAAGCTAGCATCTATTTTTTAGATCATGAGAATTTCTTGGAGATAATAATGATTTACTGATAAAAGTCATACTAATTAACTCACAACTGGATTAGAGAAGAGGTAGAATCATACCTTTCCCAATGGTATTTGCATATAACTGAATATTCCGAACTTGACTGGAATTGGAACTTGGACCTCTGATTTCAAATTCTGAATCATTATCCATTACGCCACTTGTACATCCGTTATCCATTACACCACCTGCACATCCAAGCTTACAGCACCTGGTATTCCCAAGTGGTCACCTCTCTAGGTACTGACCAGGTTTGAAGTTGCTTAACTTCAGTGATCCTACAAGAACTGGTGTTCGAATGTGATATGAAGCCCAATCAAATAAAAAAATAAAGTTAAGTCAAGCTTATCTGTGGAGACTATGGTATCATTTTACTGTGTTGAGTCATTCATTTATATTACCTGTATAATAAAGGAAGTATCAAGTTGTCTTGAGTTAAAAATAAATTGCATAGTTGACAATGAAAGTCTCATGAAGGGATTGTATTCTTTCGAAATAAATAGAAGATAAAAAGTTATGATTGGATGTGGCAATGATTAAAGATCTGTGAGACACAGAGGATTAGATAAACAGTGTCACCTGGATGCTTTACATTACAACAGATTATGAACTGTTTGACCAAAAGGATTATCAACACAAAAATGAAGAGATGCTCTTGGTTGAGATAAAGTGGTTCAGTAATATTCCTTAAAAAACAATGAAAACCATTAAAATTGTATGATGGAACCTTTCAACTTTAAAAGGCTACCTCACTTTTCTACAAATGGACCCTTTCTCCAATGGGAAGGGACAGCTCAACACCACTGACTGATCACCAGGACAACTCGGGCTAGAAAGTAAATCATAAATTATTAAATTATTTTATATAAAAATATTTTAGAATGTTGATTTACTTTATTAAAAAATACATTACATTTTACTTTATTAAAAGTAATTATAAACAAAAGAACTGGTTCATATTTTATATAATGCTTTTTCAGATGCCTTATTTGAAGAAAAATATACACTAATTAAGGTCCTAATCATTAATAAATTACTTTTACTTGGTTATAAAAAGGTTATATTTTTCTGGATTTGAGTTGCCCTTCACCCTTCTCCAAGGCTAAATAAATAAGTTAGATTTTTCACAGTCAGTCTATTTGTAATATGAAATATAATTTCTTACAATTTTTAAAATATAATTTACAATAAAAGAAACATAAAAAATGCTATTGTAACTGCTATAATTCTAACAAAACTAAAATCTTACTTATATATATATATATATATATATATATATATATATATATATATATATAAATGAAAAACTGAAAAGTCAGGATACCCCCAATAAAAAATTCTATTTTTTGTCATTTGTTCAGATTCTGCATCCTCTTATACATCATTCAAATGCAGTTTGTGCTAAAAGCTCACTCCAAACCTCAAGTGGAACTCATATTTGCAATCCGTCACTAGAGATGTTGGAAAAATGGTCACTTCCTTGTACCAGTCCAGTAAGTACCTGGCTTCTCCTGATATCCTCAAACCAGATTAGGACAAAAATTGCTACCAACCTTCACTTTACAGACTAAAATTGCCTACGTAGCCTTGTTGGTAATAAATTATTTTCCACCCTACAACCTCTTTCCCACAGAAAAAACATTGCAAGCCTCTTGCTATTTCTATGGAAAAAGTTCAGACAAGCTACATTCCTTAGTTCCAACAACTAACCCTCCCTCCCAGCATGCACTGAAGCCACACCACCATTCCTTTTATATTCCATTAGAAACTCAAACAGCTTCTTCTCACAAACCACTACTTTGCAGAATTGACCCCCAAGAATATACTTTCCTGACCACTACAATCTTAGCCCATTCAAATCTGGGGTTAACCATTATCATTTACATATATTCTCATGAATTGCACCTATTGTTGCTTACTCTTACCACTCACACAACAATCACCTTCAGTAACCCTCTACTTTGAGTGGCTCTTGGACCTTGTATAGAATTAGTAAAAAAAAAAAAAAAAAAAATTGTTATTTCATTTTCCCTCCTGCTGTAAAAATTTACACTGCCCACAATCTGTGAATGAAAATTTTGATGTATCTGCTTAATAAATTCTACCCCCAATATCACAGGTTATATAAACATCTAATAACTATTTGATAGATATTAGATTAATAATAGGCATTAATTAAATCCTGTGAAGAAAATATACTCCAATTAATTTAATTTATGCACATCATCATGGTATAATGTTTATTAAACAATTTTCATTAATAATTACCATTCAGTAGTAGGTTTGCTCCTCAGTACAAGCCCTGTACTTGTGGCCTTGTGTCAAAACTAAGCTAAATTTAGTAAATATCTATTTATTTTAATTACTTTAAAAAAATGAAAAGAAATGTTCTTCCTTTTCTTCTTCCATTTAGTTTGCACTAAAACTTGAAATTTTTTATATATCCCCTCCTCATGGGTAAAAGAATTGATTAATATGTCATATGCTAGTTTGTAAAATATAAATAAAGCTATTTGATCCTAAGCAAATTTGATTGGATTCAAATTTTCTAGGTTGTTACAGCGAAAGTTTTTATTGCAAGAAAACTTTTAATAGCTATCTTTTCACTATTTTTGTGTGCATATGAGTGGGAGAATAAATAGATAAGAATCAGAAAGAGACTGAAGGTCTGTTGACCAGGTTAGAAAGTATACAAAAAACACAAAACCTGAATATTATATACTCAAATAAAATTTATGAATATAAGCTAAATCAGTTTCATGCATATATGCATGTATGTAAAAACGTATTTAAAACCTGTCTGCTCACAAACTTTAAGTAAAATCATGCTTATAGCTATACAGTTAGGGTTTTGAAAAGCCTTTTTACTGGATGAGCCATAGAACCTACCCCACTTCAATGACACAGCAAGGAGTAAAATCCAAAAGAAAGTAAAGGAAAAAAAAAAAGAAAGAAATAATAAAATCCACACATGATCACCTAAAGTAAACACTAATTTTGTATTGTATTACCTAATTGCAGAGTTATGAGCTTATATGAGCTCTTTCAGATATCAACTGAAAAGAAGGTTATCTCTCCAAAGGTAGTCCTAGATGTTGACACTTATTGCAGTTATACCTACCTAGTTACCATGCTAAACAGAATTTTCTGCAGATGTGGATGCTGTTCATTACCCATGACCACATAGCTAATGACTCCACCCAGCAAGCCACAATTTCTTTACAGAAATAGAAAGTGGAAAGGAAAACGATAGCTGATAAAAGTATAAGCAATTTTTCAAATGAAAAACAATTTTGGGGGAGAATTTGGAGGCATTTCACAAATTTATTAAGATATGAAAACCCAGCCTAATGTAACAACTTATTAACTAATCAAATTTTAGCAGGGAGTTGTCAATTTTGAACAAACAGATTTGAAATTGGCAATTTCTAAGCAAGGAGTTTGCTGTTATTTGACAGGCCCAGAAATAGATGCAAACAACCTCACCAATCTCATCTACCCAATGATAAAAAAAAAAATTACCACCAATTTTCTGTATTCTTTTCTTTGGTGAACAAATAATTCTGCCAGACTAACCAAGATCAACAGTGAGACAAACCATCTCTGACCCAGTATTCCAGCATCACTGATCATAGACAGAAGATTTTTTTTTCAATGGTTCAACATTCTCTTGGATTGATATATGTTGATGCTTATGTTGGTGAAACAAAATAATACCAGCAAGTAAAATTATACACAACAAAATGTTTGTAAGGAAAAGCAAGCATTTCTTTTATAGTTGAGTAATTTGCTGGAGGACAACTATGGTTGCTTTTATTACAAGGTTGATCATAGACAATTTTTTTCACTAGAATCTCTCATGCATATGCAAGACTACTATTATAAGACTACCATTTGTCCTTGGTTTGAATATTGATGCCACATCTGGTCTAATGCTCCTGCTATATATTTAGAGATTCTTGATAAAATCCAAAAGAAGAATCTGCAATGTTATTGGTCCTAACCTAGCATCTTGTCTTCACTTACTTTCTCACCGCCATAACATAAGTTCCCTATGCCTTTTCTATAAACACTTTCATGGTAATTGTTCTGATGGAAATTCTTTTATGGTACCTAGATTTTATGAATTTAAGTGCAGTATAGGATTGGCATCATGTTACAGCTGAAATGTTTAAATTTAACCATAAGTTCCATACTAACAGTTTCTTCTCTCACACGTTTCACTTGTGGAACTCTTTACCAGCTTCTTGTTTCCCTGTTGATTTTGATCTTCAAAAATTTAAATGCAATGTCAATCATTATTTTCTGTTTTAATTCTTGTTCTTTTATTACCTTCTCTCATTAATAGTATATTTTTCTTTAATACTCAGTAATCCCTTGCATCTTAGTGGCTTCATTTCCTTGCTTGAGGTGAAAAAACTGAAACCGAAAATGCCCTACTATCAAATAGTGCAACAAAGTCAACAAGTATTTCATTTCTAAGATGAGTAATTGTTATAATTCTTGTATTATTTCGAACAATTATTATCATATTAGTTGATGAGAACAACAGTTCTTTTGTCTATAACATCAATATCAACCAAAATGAAAACAATTGTTTTTGAAATGTTCATAAAAATGAACAAATATATAGAAAGCTACATTCCTGTACACAGAAGAATACTGATAATTACTTTGAGATTATAATACAAAGGCATTATAGAATACATTGATGTATCATTAGCTGTACATGTAATGTTGTTATTGAAAGGTTCCTTGAGGCATGAAAGTTATTTCAAGTAATCCTCCAGTCTAAAATGTGTTGAAAAAGGCTTTATTATAGTGAATAAAAGCATTAATATATTTTAAAATAAATCATACCTATGATATTATGAATTACATAAACAACTAGTTATAAATATTTCCTGAATGTGTCTTGCATACAACAAGTGTTAAAATTGTAGTATATGTCTACCCTAGATCATACCAGAATAGACTTTGAGTGTCCTTCAGAGAAGTCAGTTGGTTGGTTGTATTTGTTTAGTGGCATATCAAACTCCATGGGTTATTTAATACTGAAATTTAAATATTTTTACATCATTTTATTTTATTTTTGGTGATAATAATGGTTTAATGATGACTTTTACTAATTAAGCTATAGTTGGGGGAGAAGAGGTGGATTCATACCTTTCTCAAAGGTATTTGCATGTAAGTGAACATAACGAACCCAACTGGAATTGAAACTTGGCTCTTTGATTAACTTCTGAGTCATTATCCATTACACCACCCATAAATCCAAGCATGAAGCACCTGGTATTCCCAAGCAGTCACCCATCTAAGTACTAAAAAGGTTCAATGTTACTTAACCAGTGATCATACTGGAACCAGTTTTTCAATGTGGTGTGGCCATAAACCTCAGAGAAATCAGGTGCATGGTTGACCTAACAGATGACTGAGTGGAGATCTATGTGACTGGTACAGCTGCACCTGGATTGAAAGCATTGAAAAGGATTATATTACAGGAGATATATAACTCACCACAGAGAGTAGTTGAGCAGTCTCTCAGACATCAAAGACAAATATGTAAGATCCACATTTCAAATGAGTGAACTGGACAAACACATCAGTTGAGAGTTGATGAAGTCAGAAGTTGAATAAAATGTAATTGTATATATGAGAGATTAAGTTGTGTTTTCATTAGTCAGTAATGATTTTATTACAGAATGATCAGTAGACAAAATCTAGGCACCCCTCACTCTGGGTTAAAATAAAATATTTTGTTCTTTTAAATATACAAATATTAATTTATGTCCAACAGTCTGGGACACCTATGATAATGCAATTGATAGCATATTTTCTTGTGCACAATACAAGAAATTTTGAACAAAAATTAAAAGGCAAAAAATGTTGGGGGTGTATCATACACAAGTACACCTTTTTCAGAAAGTTTTACTTTACTTAAAAACCTCTTATTTGAAACAGAAAGATTGCAAATACATTCAGTTAGCACAATAGACAATAAAACACAAATTAGCCAGTTGTTGATAACAATTGTTTACAAAACATATTTTATATGTCTGCAATATTTCTATTCATTCTTAATGAAAAACAATATTTTATTCTAATAGTTTATTTATATACAGAAATATAATATAGTCATATCAAACAGAAAAGTATGATTGATTAATTAACATCTTAAAGTGTATTACCAGGTATGTCTAGTTAGCACCTTTTCTTGAAAATATGAAAATAAGTTTTGAAACAGAAATTAGAAGAAATACACAATGGATTGTAATGGGGTGGATGTGTAGTTGGGTTGTTGAAGTAATTACCCCATTGTTATATGTATTTGTAGTTGATAGAGGGATCTTCTTTTATTTCTATTATTTAACATCATGAAAAATGAAATATTTTAATGAAATATATGTACAACATTGAGATTTTAATGGATAACATGCTACAACTTTTTAAATAAAATTTACATAGTGATGTCTCCGAGGTTGTATTATATGTAATTTTTGTACTCCATGTTATTAGCTTCAGAAACATGGGATTGTATTAAACCCAAGTTGTATTATGCACAAAGAAAATATGGTAGTAGGCTCATCTTGTAAACAAATTAGCATAGTAAGTTTAATCTTTACTTGGTACTCCAGTATAATGGAATTATAGCAAACTATGCTAAGGTTAATAAATACTTATGTCCCACAGTCTCATGTTCTACCACTGAGTTGTGTTCCAAAGCATGATGAGTAAGCACTAAGAGTAAATGATTCACACTTTTAGAACAGGTGGTTTAGCAGCTACAAAATAATGTAAACTTAGTCAGTCATTGCATACAGAGAAACTCACCAAGTGATTTCCTCATTTTCTTTGTAGCAATGTCTTATTAAAGAGGCCGGTTCAAGGCTACTGTTCAAAGGAAAATTGCCTTTACTAAGCATCAATCAGAATCTCTACAAAAAGACAATCTGGCTTTGCACAGTCTGTAAAACATAGAAATCCAGTCATGTGACAATCTAGAAGACTAAATTTGCTAATTTTAGCTAAAAATATAAGAACTTAATGTCTGATAAATAGTATATAAGTAAATTTAATCTAAAAGAGCTAATTTATATATAAGAAAAAGATGGAAAATGTTGGGTGAGCAAACAAGTCATAAATTCATTTGATTTCTTTGATAACCTTTCTTTTGGTTAACCAAATTATAATATTTCCAATTATATTGTTTTGTATAAATGTAAAGCATTCTATTTTTTTTAAATATAGATAAGATTTTCGTAAATTTTCATTTGTATCTGGTAAAAAGTCATGAGTGCAGTTTAATGTTGCTGACTGATTGAAACATGTCAGGATTGACTATAAGGGTAACAGCTTTTTGTTGCTACTACCTGGGCAGGTAAGGTAGTAATGGGTCAGTGGTTTCAACAAGTGCTTCTTCATTCATTTTCTTTTCTGTCAAATACTATGGTATGTTGTTGCTGAGAAATTTTGTTATAACTGAAAATAAAGCAGGTTACAGGGAATACTGAATCTATGCCTTCCTCAAGAACATGTATAAACAGATATAAGCAGCCTCAATTGGAATTTGAAATTGGTTTACCAATCCCATTTTCAATGCTGCTAACAACTACATCACTTTGTATCTTGTTCTTAATAGTTTCTTAATAGTCTGTTCTTCTTGCTTTCTGTTACTACCTTAGAGTTCTTTGTGAAACTAACTCCCAAGTTGATGCTTCCCTGTCCACTACAATTTCAACCTGTTCAAGTCTAGAGTTAATTGTTATCTTCCCCCACATACCCCCATAAATTGTACCCCTCACTTTGTAACCATCTACCTAGAGTGGCTCTTGGGCCTTGTACAGAGTGAACATTGTAAAAAAAAGAATGAAAAGTTTTCTTAATAAAGATAATCATTCTTTAAAAACAAATACTGTAATTGAGAAAGAGTTCAGAGCATACACAAAACTAGAAAAAGGAGCAAGATAGGGTTAAGTTTTCTCACAGGATTTATTCAACCTATAGAGTGAGATGATCCTAAAAGAACTTAGATATTTATTATAGGTGAACATAATCTTAACCACATAAGATATGCAGATGGCAAACTAAGAATGACAACTGAAAGAACTTTTAGATAAGATAGTAATTGAAAGAAAGAAAAAATGACTATCTATTAACTGTAAAAAGGCAATGCATGGCTATCAGCAAAAGAGACAGTCCAAGGTGTGAGTTACATCTCTTCTTCTATATGCTGTGTCTCTTCAGGTCATGGATGATCAGGGTATGCCACAACTTCCTGTCTTTTCTAGTTCTTATTAATGTTTCTCTTTTTGCAATCTCTCCTAATCCCTGTTCTTCCAACCAGTTACACAAGCTTGTTAGGTAGGCTTTTTACTGCTTTTCTCTGTCCCTCTCAATTTCACTATGTCCTGTGAATGTCAAATTTTCTTAGCCCTCTTTCCTCATAATGTGCCCTAGAAATTTCAGATTTCTTTTTCTGATGTTAACTATAAGTGTCCTTTTTTCTGTTTCCATTTTCCTGTTTTTTTAATAATTTGCTTAACTTTTCAAAGGCATCTTCTGCCATTCCAATCCACCTTCAGATTTTGTTGTCACATTTTCCATCCACTTTTAAAACACTTCCTAGATATTTAAATTAATGTACTTGCATGATTTTGGTTTCTCCAATTCTTAGTTCACATCTTCAGCTGTTCCTTTTTGCTGACAACCATACATTTTGTCTTTTTACTGTTAGTGAATAAAAGTCAAGCAGATTTTGAAATTTAACTAGCTGGGTCATGTGGCAATAGACGGTGGAAAATGTGGTACAGAAATCTGAATGAGCATAGGGATGGCTGAAAATGTGAATGAGTGGTAGAATAGGAACAAACAAACTATTAAGATACAATAAAATATTGCTAGAAACAAGAGTAATAAACTGCAATGTAATATCTAATCTTGTATATAACAGTGAATGCTGGACATTTCCTCACAGATGATGACTTGAAATGACAAATGTGATTCTACTGATGGATGCTAAGAATACCTTGAACAGAACATGTGCACAAGGAGGTTTTAAGGAAAATAGGAAAAAAGGACACTTATACTTACAATCAGAAAGAGACAAATGAAATTATGAAAATATATAATAAAGAAAGCAAGCTTGGCGAATTTAACACTCATAGGACATATGAAGACAAAAAAGCTGAGTGAATCAGTTTGTTGAATGAGTGACAGAAAAGAGACAAAAAGATGTAAAAGTGTAAAAAATTACTTTGAGCAGCAAAAGAGAGGAAGGTGTGGAGAGTCATGATTGCCAATATCCTGAAAGAACTTGGGACATAAAAGAAGAAGCATAACTTTTTCATCCAGATTTTGAGCAAAGATTTTTATTTATAAGAATAGTACATAAGTAAAGGTTATAGCCAAGATAGTTGTGCTTTTTCTACCAGTACCAGTGTTCAAGTACAGGTAAGAGCAATATTTCAGATGCTGATTTTCAAAGCAGGAAGACATTTACCACTTTGAAAATTGAAGACAACAGTCCTAACAATGTAAATAGTGTAAACACTTCTTTATATAAAAAAATTATAATCTAATGCTTATTAACATATTAAAAAAAATGATACTTTCTTGTAAAGGGAAGATTTTTTTATGCTGAAGTCAAATTTTTAAGCTTCAATTTTTCAGAAACTCAACTACTTATATATTTTTTAAAGTTTCTCATAAACACCAATTTATTCTAATGCTTTTCAAACAATTCCATGAAAAATTTTGATAATCACAAATAATCTGTAATGATTTTGAATTCTTCAAAATCAAAATATTAAAAGAAAAACCAAGGCAATTAAATTTATCAAGTCAACCAAATATTGAATAACCTGCTGATTCAAAAGAATTTGTTTAGAAAAAAATATCTTGGTTGCTACAGAACAAAAAGTTAAATCAATTACAGAACTGAGCTGTTTTTTGAGTTCACAGACAGGTATTGTATATATAAAGAATACTATCATATATGATATGGATGCCAGATACATAAAAATTAGAGATAAGTTTATGATTGATAAAAAATTCATAACTCATAACAGGCTGAATAACAGTAGAGCTAAACCTTATTGGATGCACCAAGAATGGATTTAACTAATGTCAAACATTTACCATTAAATCTTTAATGAATTATAATTTTTAAAAAGTCCACACAATATTTTCAGGTTGTCAGACATCATGTTATTTATTTAATCAAATAAACTAAACAATATTATCATTTCATCAACAAGTAAAAATTGTAAAAACTCAAATTAAACAAACCAAAAATAAGCCTATCAGTAATAACTCATAACTGCAAGATGCTGAACTTGTTTTTTTATTTTCAATATCTGATAGTTTTTAGATTTGTCCTCATCTCAGCTGATGTTTTCACAATTTTTTTTCTGTACAGAGTATCAAAATTCCTATTAGAAAGGGTAATATGGAAATAAGCACCACAAATAGGACAGCCATAACAAGGGAATATAATTTTAAATAAAAGCAAGTACTTCATCATCCAATACTGTTCACAGCAAAGACTACCAAGCTTGGCAAGACTTGCACAAAGAGAAAGAAAATGGAAACATTTTCTCCTTAGTGATATTAGGGTGAAAGACATGAAACTACACTAAATAAACATTTAAAATATTACTTCTATGTACCATGTCCATTAGGAAGTGAGCAATCATGGCCATCCACAACCTCCTATCCTTTGTAGCTCTTAGTAATGCTTATCCCTTTGCCAAGCCTCCCCACTACTCTACTATCCATTCACAAAAGCTGGTCAGGTAGGTGGCCCATTGCCATTCACTGTCCATTTTGCTTTCAGTACGTCCTGTGAGTGCCAAATTCTCCAAGCCCTCCTTTCTCATTATATGTCACAAAAATTTCAGCTATCACTCTCTGATTCTAAGTATCCTTTTTGTTTCCATTTTCTTTAAGATTTCTTCATTGCTTACATACCCTGTCCACAGTATTTTCAATATCCTTCTGTAAAACCACATTTATGTTGCCTCCAGTTTTCTCTTCGTCTGTGAAGAAATTGTCCATTCACTGCAATATAAGACTGATATTACAGAATAGTACAGCACTTTTTGTTTCTGACTTAATTTTCCTATGTATTTTGCTTAGCTTTTGGAATGAATCTTTCACTATTCCAATGTTCATTTGGTATTCCATTTTCCATCCTCTGTTAAAATACTTCCCAGATATTTAAACTTCTGTACTTATTTGATATTGAACTTTTTCTTTTGCTGGCAACCATACCTTGTCTTCTTACAGTTAATGGTTAATCTTTTATTATATTGTCTAGGGGGTTCTGTAGTTTTCCCTTTTGTGTTTGACATCTGTGTATCTTATATTAGTTAAGATTGCACCCACTGATAATAAATCCTGATTGGATATCCAGATATTCTTGCTGTAGAGGTTGAAAAGACACATCTTGTCTTATGCCCCTTTCTATTTTTGTGTAGTTACTCTATTCATTTTCTCTCTGCATGCAGGCAGTTTTCTCCCAGCCTAAGTTCTGGATTATTCCTTCTCATCTTTCAGTTTTCCTAACAGTTCAGTTAGATCTTGGTGCTTTACCTTATCAAATGCTTCTATGTAATTTATAAAAACATAAATGTACATAGTTCTAGAATTGTATTGCTCTCTTTAAAATCATTCTGGTCATAAATATAGTATTTCTTGTTCCAAGGCCCTTAATAAAGCCACACTATTCTTGTCCTTTTTCTGGTCTAATTATGCTTTGTGCTCTATTAATCAGAATTTCAATTATTAGGTTGGTTATGCGGCTCATTAAAATGATTGTCTGATTGAGCTCACATTCATTTGCACCTGATTTCTTCTACAAAAACAATGTGAGTAGACTTTGTAAAAGAGTCAAGATAACATGAGAAATAACACTGAACAACCAATTAAGCATAAATAATCAAATTAAAAAATATAAAAATAATATAATTAAAAACATTACTATAAAGGTTTCCCACCCAAACTGTGACAAGGGAGCTTAAAAGTTTTCAGCTGACCAAGAAAACCTTTAAAAAAAAAATTCTGATGTTTCGTTATTTAGTTAGACCTTGGAAAGTGGGCCAGGCTGAGAACTTTTCAGGAACCTTTTGTATATCTCTTTATCCTAAATAAGGACACACTTTGGATGTTAATAGCTATTCACATCTCTTGGCTCTAAAATTGAGATACACTATAGACTATAATAAGCATAATATCTGCTAACATTAAAAAGGAGACATTTTGGATGCTAATAACTATTAATATTTTTGAATTTTATTTATGTTTTCAAATTTTCAATACCACTTTCAGTACAAAGTTTTGTTGTTCAAAATGTTTGATCAAATCTTTATATGTTTTAGGAAGACACTTATTTTGTTCTGTCTCTAATTCTCTTAATCTTCACTTTTCAGTCTCAGTAGAGTCCAAAAGTTTCTTTGTGTCCTTGTGGGTGATGAATTATTTTCCATTATTTTTTCTCACAGATGAAACATTACAAAGTTCTTGCTGCTCTATTGCTATTTCCATGGAAAGTGTTCAGATGAACTACATTTCTTAGTTACAGCAGTTCTAACCTTCATGGCTAAGACCTGCTATGCTACACACATTGTAGCAAACCACCACCCTCATTCCTTTCATATTTTATTGGTGAAATACGAGTAGCTTCTTCCCACAAACCACTTCTTTGTAGAACCGACTCTCAAGAAGATGCTTCCCTGATCACTACAATATTAAACTGTTCAAGTTTAGGGTTAATTTTTATCTATTATCTTCCCCACATATCCCCATATATTGTGCATCTTACTCTATAACCCTCTACCTCAAGAAGCTCAGAAAAGATCATTAAAATATCCAAGTGGAAAAATTTCTGTATCTATTTTAAAATATTGTTTTAATCCAGAACCAATTATATATGTATAAATTTATGCCATATTAATGAAATTAGCACAATTTTCAACAACTTAATTGTTCCACTTGGTGACAGTAAATGGACATCAACTGTTAATTTATGAAACCCGGGTGAAGACTTGCATATCTGTGAAAGTGGGAACGATAAAAAAAGGTTGTCCTCATTCATTTTGTGTGACTACTTGAGTATTGGTCACTATGATATACAATATTACCCTCTCACTTCTTAAACAAAAGAGAAAGTTTCACAAAATCATGAGATAAAAAATATTATCATTGAAAAATAAGAAAAGCACAATTTACATTTGATTCATTTCAAGAAACAAACAAGATAGCACAAATGGCTCAAATATATTTTAAAAATTTATAAGAATCAAAACAAATCAACATCGCCCTCAAAGTAATATAAATATTGATAATGCAAAAAAGTAAGTGTGAATGTACTATAGTAATAGACAAATAGGAGAAAACCTTGAAAATGAATATGGCAAGTTCTAAATATTCAATAACAAGTTGGAAGTAACAGTTTCAGAGTTTCTTAAAAGAAGTAAAACATCATCCAAAAAGCAGAACACATCAAAATAAAGAAAAAGTATTTTCAATATGAGATTTAATGAAGTGTTTTTAAAATACATATAAGTATATAAGAGATTCATTACTAGAATTGTATGTATTGAGAAGAGAATTATCAATCAAACCTAAATATCTACAATCAATATTCCAGAAAGACAGGTTCTCACTGTGACTACAACTGCAGCTGCTTTATCATAACGCCTGTTTACATGAAGCCCACCAAAAATAGCCATTTACACAAGCACTTTTGTGTAAGAGAACTGATTATATAACCATTTCTACTTTCCTTCTGATTGAACTACCTACCAAGGGCCACAAGCCAATGAAATTACACCTAGAGAAAAAGCAAAAGTCATTTTTTTAATTGCACAAAGAAATACTCAGAAATAACACAAACTAGACAGATACTTACTTGGCTTAGTTTGACTCAAGGTAATATTTATGGTGCATTTAGTAGTATGACTTGTAGGAACAGATCGATGATAATTATTAATAAATGAAAAGAGAGTAAATAAATTTAGATATGTGACTTTGCTAGATTTAGAACAAAGTGTTAAACTCACAATCAATAGCTTGCAAGGCCAGCTTGCCAAACAATGTTTAATTATGTTTTTTTCACTGACAAATACATTGAAATAAGGAATACCTAAGATTTTAAGAATAAATAACTACAGTTTGATGGGAAACTCATCTTTGGTTTGTAAAATCAGTTGTTAATAGTTTTTTTGCCTCAAACTTCTCACCTGTGGAATTCTCTTCTGGTTTTTTGCTTCCCTGTCATCTAAAATCTTCAAAAATTTAAGTGCCATCTCAATCGTGATTTTCTTCCTGAACCCTGTTCTTTTATTGTCATTTCTCCTCACTCATGTCTTTCTTTTTTCTTTCACTCATCATAACTCCTTGTATTTTAGTGGCACTATTGTTTTGTATGAGGTGGAAAAAAATATTTAAGTATAGTTTAATCTGAAAATTACCAGGTCCGCCACACTTGTGGCGGTCCTGGTAAGGATCAAACTCACTAATAATGGTCTGCCAGAATCTCACAGTATTACACTCTTGATAACTACACTGTTTTATTTTATTAGCATAAAACTTAAAAGTATGTCAAAGCACAGATTAGTTCAGAATGAATCATATTTTAAGCATGAAGAGAGTCTCAGACTTTTTAAGTTAATGTTGCCACTTCTTCAACTTAAGGAAAATAACTGAAATTTCTCTCATTAACATTATATTTTAAACATGAAAATAAAGCTCAAACTTTAAAATTTGCTAAGCATGACCAGGCTCAGCTCAACTTACCAAATACTAATAAAAAATAATGTGATATACTATTACAAATGCAGCTAAATGGTTATAAACAAATTTAGATATAGTCCCAGATAGATAGATAGAGACAAAAAAAACCCTTTCATACCAGATAATTTATATAGGTAAGTAGATAGAGAGGTTGGTAAAGAGACTTCATACATATAGAATTTAATAAATAATGGTAAGCCTTAAAAGCCAAATGAATATGAACTGATTTAAAGAATAAAACTTAATACAATCAAAGTTAGACTATAAGTAACAGTGTGGTGTGCCTCATAGATGCAGCAGAAGAGGATAGCAGGTGAAGTGGAATGACTGAAAGACAAAGGTTTAGAAACAATTTTTTAAAATTCATAGGCTAAAAATAAATATGATTTCAAAATTGAATATATTATTATGGATTACTTGTAATTGCATGCATGAGTCCCATTATAAATAGTTATAAATAATTATTGGCTGATTTTTTCATTGTGATATTTCTGCATTATATAAGTATTAAGAATACAGTAACCAGGGCCTGCAAATTGGAGGAGAGAGTTATCAATGATAATGTTCTGACTACGAATCTGTAGTTATCTCCCTTTAACCCTCTCGCTGGACCTTCTTTGCCATAGGACTGCTTGTGTCTTTTCACTGGGAATTTCCTTTGGTGAGGAACAAGTAAATTTTAATTCTGAAATTGCAGCTCAGAGAAAAAAAGTTCTGGAACCACTGCTATAAGACAACCAACAGACTAATAATATAGATAAGCAGGGAAGTAAATATACTGATATGAAAAGGCTTTGGTATGAATCAGAATTAAATGTAAAGAATGTTAGTGTTTCATGTAGTTATATAATGAAAACTCTAAGAAGGCAATATTAATAAAAGACAAAGAAATGAGAGCTGTCAAAAGAGTGACTGTTCAATATATGCCTTGAATATCCAGTGAAATGTTGTATTGATACAAATGTCATTTTTGTAAGAAAAGCACCTTCAGTAAGCATACATTTTTATCTATGATGTTTATATTCAATTTACAAATGTTCTCATTGCATGTGTGAGTGGGATAGATTTATATACAAATGTTTATATTTTGTATGTGTGTGTTTTCTGATTTGGAATAAAAGAAGAGAAAAGAAAGAGAAGAAAAAAGACGTTAAGAATGTGGTAAAGAGATGAATTAGGAAGGAGGAGGTAAAGACAAAGGTAGATTTTTTTATATTGACTAATGTTTCCCTTTTCTTATATGGTTATTTATATATGAAAGAGTATTAAAAGGGTGACAAAAGTAAAACAGTCAAAAAGAACATACGGAGAATTCAAAAGCATATAACAAATTCCATAGAAAATATATGTATGTGTTTATGCTTTTTCATTTAGTTTTTTAGTAGATATTTTGTTGTTCTTCCCATTAGAAAGTTGTAGATACAAATCTTAGAAACAAATGCTAACCATAATCAAAGAACAAAGATATATCTGTGTAATGTTATTGCTGAAAAATGTTATTTCATTAAGAAACAGTAAAAAAGAATAAAAATGATGTCATGACTATCTTATTGCCATAAAATGTTTTCTAAGGAGACAAGTCTAAGTCAAAATGAAAGATTTCTCATAAGGTTGTAAATATCTTAGTAAGGTTCTCACAACAGAGAGAAAAAAATAATCAATTTATTATTGGCTTCATATTTGGACTAAACTGTCTTGGCATCATTCATGGAGAATTTCAGAGGCTGAAGTAGGAAATTTTTTATATTCTTCTTATTGATTAGGAAAGAAAGACTTTAAAGGAAATAAATGATAATTTATAAAAGGCAGAATCAGAAATGAATAAAAGGAAACAGTACAAAAAGAAAAAGCAAGACTGAATGCAAAATAATATAAAATTATAAGTAAAATTACTATTTAAATATATATTCAAAAGTATCTACAAAGTGGATCTAATAAAATAAAATTGATAAATCATAATTCTGATGAATGTTACCATTACAAGTTATTTTAACTTGGGAAAAGTTGATAACTTTGCTAGTATGGTATTACCAGGCACGTGTATATCATATATAAGAAATAAAGGATTTATTTTTAATCATTTTTATTACTTCAAATATTATTTTTAGTGGATACTGGTATTTGAAATAGATATAATATTTTTATTTTAAATGGTGTATATTATTGTATATTGGCCTGCACATTAAAAAAAAACTTAAAGAAAGTGTCTTGAATGTGCAGACTGGCAGGCTATAATATACATAATTAAAAATGAAAAATGGGCAACTATTTCAAACATGGGTATCCACTAAAAATAATGTTTGAAGTAATAAAAATGTCTTAAAATCAATCCATTATTTCTTTACAAATTGCTTTGTTCAAGTTCAGATATGAAACTGAGAAGATATAGGCTTTTTGAGAAAATTGAAACAAGGGAGTGTGCATTCCTTAAAAAGGTAAATAGTACATTGCTGTGGTTGAGCAGTCTAAAGCATGCAGATCAAATTGTGGTTTTTCCTACAAAGGGGAACACAGATTTGTATCCTGCCAGAGAGCACATTTTCTTCGAGTTTTCTTGGATTTGCTGGCCAACAGACACTGTTTAAAATTAAAAAAACAGGTTGTCTCTTTCTATCCAATACACACACACACACACATATATATATATATATATTTATATGTATATTTGTATGAGACACAAAGAGTTAACCTTATAGTTAAGGTATAAGTACAAAGAAAATATGGATACAAATGTAGATAGATAATGTATATGTAGCTATACAAAAAATACTTAATCTGTATATGTCTACAAACAAGCACACATACACACACAAATATACATTGATACATGTGTATACAAAAAGATGTTGATACGTTACTGCTATACACACATGGGGGAGAGAGAGCTAGGTATATTAGTAATTTCACACTAACACAGATAAAATGAATTGCTCAAAAAGAAGATATAACTCATGATATATAGCCCTTCTTTGACTAAATAAGTGTAGCTATGCCATGTAGCATAGAGTCTACAAATGCCGGAGTTATTGCATGGATATATATCTATCCAGATATATTCCAGAACTGTCCATTATTGAGTTGTATACAGGGAATTTAGTAATGTATGTAACAAGGGTGTGGCACAAAGGAATGCTGCACAAGCACTCCAACTATGGAACCACTGAAGGTTCTTCTCAATTATAAAGTCCTTCCTAATGATAGGTCCCTGATGGTAGTTGTTAATGGCCACTACTCTGGGACCCTAGCAATCAACCCAGGCATCCCCCAGGAGTCAATCCTAGGACCAACACTCTTTTTACTTTACATAAATGATCTGCTTAAAAATATACACAGATCATTTGTGAATATCAATGCCGATGATAGGACAATATATGGCTGCACCTCCAAAACTTGTGATGATCAGAGATTAGCAGCTGATCTCTCAGTTGATCTTGCTCTAACTTCTCAGTGGGGAAAAAACTGGCTGGTTACATTCAATGCCCTGAAAACCAAACTAGTTATATTCCATTATCACTGATTGGACCCTGAACTAGTCATAATGAATGGATGCAGCCTTGGGGAGGATTTGTGATTTGAGAGACTATTGGACTTTAAACTCACCCCAAACTCAAGTGGAACTTGTACATATGATCCGTTGCTAAAGATGCAGGAAAAATGGTTGCTTCACTGTACCACTCCATTAAGTAATTGATTCCACATGCTATCCTCTACCTTTACAAGAGCTACCCACATTGTAGCAAACCACCCACATTCCTTCTGTATTCCATTGCTTGAACATTGAACAGCTTCTTCCCATGAACTACTGCTCTCTGGAACCAACTCCCAAGAGGATGTTTCCCCAATTATTACAATCTTAACCTGTTCAAGTCTAAGTTTAATCATTATCTTCCCCTCCTATACACAAACTCCCTCCTACTGTAACTCTCTAACTTGAGTGACCCCTAGGCCTTTTACAGGGTGAACCTCACTGTAAAAAAAAAAAAAATAAAAAAATCACCTAGAGGAAACCACAATTGTCATGTGTCACTGATTGAATTCACATATCCCTGGCATACTTTTGTTATTGTTGCCTGAGAAAAAAAATCTAGAATAATTATCATCTTAGAGAAACACTATCCCCTCTTTCTGTCCCAAACAATGGTTCCATGTTGTCTCTAACCTTTTGGTACTTCAGTTTCTATTAAAAAAAAAGATTCAGCTTACCTCATAGCTGAGATTGTTGTATCTTTCTTTGTATTGTTATTAGTTAGTGCTACATTCAAGGTAAAAAGTCTGGATTTCAAATGATGACTATTAAGGTAAGCATATCATTCCAACACTTGAAATAAGAGTGCAACACATTCTTCCTATCCTGTATCACATCCTATCATTTGACCTTGTGTTGCACTAAGTTAACCTTAGTAAATATCAACAAAGAAAAATTACCAAGAAAGATCAAAAGAACATTAAAACTAAATCTTTTGCTTTTAATTCCAAAAATGAAATCTAATTTGTTGCTCACCAGAACTTTACAGATATGTGAAAATGAATGTAAAAATTGGATTTGTAAAAATAAAGTTAAGCCAACAAAAACATTTAATAAAATTGGAAACATTTTTTTCAGTATAAGAATATTGTCACTCATATCAGTTGATCTCTTTAGAAAGTTATGCAACATTAAAAGTCAAGACACAGTGTCCAGGAGAAATTAAAAGTGTCTTTTTTTTTTTCTTTCTCCTTTCATGTCTCATATCGAAATCCAGATAAACTATTGATTTCCAAATGAACACAGTTTTAATGCCTTTGCCAGATTAATGATCTGTATTGTCACTCATGTCAGTTGATCTATTTAAAAAGTTATGTAACATTAAAAGTCAAGAAACAGTGTCCAATAGAAATTAAAAGTGTCTTATTTTCTTTCTTCCTTCATGTTTCATATTATAGAAATACAGATAAACTATTGATTTCCAAATGAACACAGTTCTAATGCCTTTGCCAGATTAATGATCTTGTGGGACCAACTGAGTTTAAATAAATACTAGTTTAATAATACGCCACTGACATATGAATCCAATGTCACTCGATTCTACACAAGACTTTTACTTATTTTTGTTTTTTCTGAATGCTCATTGGCTTCTTAAAAAAAATGGAATTTTTGTTCTTTTGCTTCTTTCTATCAAAAAGAATTGAACAAATAAACAGCAATTTGCTGAACTAAACCAAAATGGCACAAGGCTGCATCTCTTGAGCATTTTACAAAAACTGAGCTCACACATAGTGTAGTGGTGGAAGGTGAATTTGAAACCGAGGCATGCAGTCCATGATGGCCATTAATGATTACGAGAGAAATCGAAGAAAATAATAAAATCAACATATAATGATATATTTAAAACTTATTTATTTGTAAGTTAATTCTTCATTTCTTTTTGGAAAATGCATCAATCATTTGTTGTAGAAAGCATAAGCACTAAACTAAGTTCATCTTCAGAAAGAAAAAAAAAAGTAATGAAGCATCTTAACTCCATTGCTTTGTTCCTGCTTTTCTTGCTCCCTCAACATTCTTCTACTCAGTTCTTCTAAATTCTCTGTGCCTGTGCATAGAATTGGTATAGGCTTTCTCTGCTCACACTACTAAACGAATAGTTGTTCACAATTTATCCTAAGAAATGAAGGGCTGGGAGAATTTTAAAAAAATTATCACAAGTGATAGGGGGACAGTAAAAATTATTAAATTTTTATTGTACAAAAATTATTTACCCCGGAAAAAATCCGAGACATTCAGTGAATGGGTTGTCTACATGGAGGACTTAATGGTTTGTGAGACTAACACATTAACTAATATAAAAATAAAAAAAATCCAACTCATACTGAAGAGCTTATGTACTTTAAAATCCAGTTTTTCAATATTTTAATTTCTTGCAGCACAATTGACTGGATTTTATACTTGGCACCAGAACTGATACTTGTATCTCTTTGAAATCATTTTTATAGTTCAGTGTAAACAAAGCAAATACAAAAAGTTCCTGAAAGTTCCTGATCCCAGCAATGTAAAGTAGTTTTTAGAAAATATAAACATTTCACATCTTTGACATGATTTCTCAAATTTATTGTAATTCTTTAAAGATTGAGGACAAAGGTTACTACTCAATACCCAACTTCTTTTAATAGTTAAGATAGTTAACATCACCCATTAATAATAATTCCAGTTATAATTGTTTATGATTAGCAAGCTCAGCTCATCACATTGAGCTATTTGTATTTGTTGTTGGTTCAATCCACATGAGTTCCATACAGTTGTGGCCTTGTGTCAGTCTAAGCTCTGTTTGGTAAATAACTGTAATTGATAATAACCACAATTTTTGACAATTGTTTTACTTCCTCTTTGATTCATACAGACTATTTTTCACAAACCCAGTGACATTTAAATTAATCTTACAAACCATTGCTAGAGTTAAATATAAGTAAAATAATATAAGAATCTTGCATAAATAACAATTTATTCAATGACATCTATGGCTGCTATGAAAACTAGTTCAGCAGGTGAAGAATTTCAAATGCCTTTTTTGTAAATTTTACTGAATTGCCAGAATATTGGCAGTATAACTTATCTTTCACTGGGTTCCTGCCAGTAATTTAGTAAGTTTTACTTACCGAGTTCAATCCTCATTGGGTACCCCACTCTGATAGATTAAGCAGGGCTAGTATATATCTATATTTTTTAAGAAAATTTGAGATTTTCCAATTGTAATTGGAAAATAAGGTGAAAAAAATACAATTAGAAAATATCACAACAATCTCAATTGTCTTGAATAACTACATTACAAATTTCCACACATTTTACATCTATCATATTGTATGCAAGTATCCTAATGGTTAAACAGCATAGAAAATGAAATCAGTGTGTCAAGTTCAAATCCCAGCTGAGACAGTTTGTGTTCACACTGCACTAATGCCTTTAGGAAATACATAAATCCATCTCTTTCCCAGCTATGGATTAAAAAGTAAAGCAGACTATGTTCTGTAACCTTGGTTATTAACCAGTCTGGAGAAATGCCAACTCTGCATTCAAATTGTTTCAGTTCAGAGTGGAGCTAGCAACTTTACCCCATAAAACTTACTTGCTACTGAAACTACAGCAGCCTCACCTTATACATGTTTTGTCTTTAAGCTTTACAGAGGAGTCTACAGGTTTCAAGAAAGAGAACATTTCCTATTGTAAGCTTATACAGCTTTAGAAATGTAGCTTTTTCTGAAAACTCAGCCTGAAAATTTAAAAATATAATAAATTATTCTTTGTAATACAAATTTCAGATCTAATTCTTTTAGTCTTCTTTTTTTGTCTACTTTCAAGCAAATCCACATTCACTTTCCTAGAGTCAAAAAGTAAAAAGAGATTAAAAAGTATTTTAATTTTTAAAAGGAAATAAATCACATACACAGACAAATTTTCTCAGAGCAGAAAATAAAAATGTCTACAACAATATAATAATACAAAGAGAATCAACAATGTTATCAGCTGCTATGCTGGCTAACCCTTTCATTATCATGGGATATAATATAAAGAAAATATCTGTTAATAATACAGGCTATTCATTTTTATAAATAACCTCAGATGTTTATTACATGATATTGTTGGGATATTTTTGTCTCACTCCACAAAAAGCTTACTTTTTGCTTAAAACATACTGTATCTAAAGAGTAATGCTTATTGAAGATCTCATCATTAATAGAAGAAAAATACTAAAGATTTTTGTGTAAAAGTCAGATCAAAAGGTTAAATTGTTGCTATCTGATTATAAGCAAATTTAATTTTGCAAAATTTAAAATTAAAGAAGAATATGGTGCATAAAGAAAAACTTGTAGTTTATTTATGTAATATTAAGAAGTGAGTTTCTCTTTCTTGATTTTTATGCATAATTGTCAAATATCAAAATAAATATATAGAAATACATGAAAAAATAAATTATATGAAAATCCTCTTCTGTAGTTCCAGTATTTAAGAACTCAGGCAAATCATCTGATCCTTCTAACTATCAGCTCTTTACCTCTTTTTGGCAAATTACTAGAGGCTCTTATCAACTCTAATTTGGTTAAGTATTTCACCTCACAGGATTTGCTTTCAGATAAGCAATATGGATATTTATGCAAAAGTGAATGTAACAAGCTGAACCAGAATTTGAACTTGGCTTACCAATTTCTCTTTCTGAACTGCTAACCATTACATCATCTGCACATCAACAAAGCCATATCCCTAAATATCAAACATAATTTACTCTCTGGCACCAGATGTTTTGATATTTCAATGACAACCTGAATGGTTTTTGCTCCAGCAATGACTTTGTTAACAATCAATAAATTCTGCACAGTACACTGCTTAATATTAGTTATCAAACAAATATCAAAAAACAAATCTGGATGACTGATGTGCTAACTATAGCAGTTGTCCCACTTTAAATTTCAGGGAAATCCTTTTCATTTTTTGTTAATTCCAAGTCTTTCTGCACAGCTCTAATGGAATCCTCATGAATTAGTGATATATTGTCCATGCATTTAACTTGACTGATATAACATATTTGAATCAATACAGGTGAGGTCAACTCAATAATACTTGAAAGCATTATTGACTTCTTTTTCCAATTTGAATTTCCATATATGTTACATACAATGAATGGAGCCTTCACCCAGGCAATGTCTATCCTGCATTGCATTTTCATTCTTATTTACATCAACGTGGGCCAAAAACTGGAAAAGGCCAATTACATGTTCACAATGAAACAACAGATGAAACAAACACCCCAGTCAGAAATGAGAACTGAAACCCTGTTTCAAATATATTAAAGTGTTTTATTTAGGGCTTCACTTGGTCAGTCTGGGTGGGTAGGTAGGTGACACTTGGGACAACTTCTGCTATGTGAGTCTAAAAGATCAGTTCTTCCCTTTGATTCTTCCTCCTACCAAATATCTACCCAATCTCAACATTATGATGTGTGGCTGGCAAAACAAACAGGTGACATTAGAAATACTCAAGGAACAATCTGTTCCCAGCCAAAATTGGACCAGAATTGACTTCTTCAATCCCAGGTGTGGCTATTAATTGAACCAGCAGCCAGATATTATTGATATCCAGCTTGTTGTTGCTTGATCTCAGAAGTTTCATTTTCTTTTATTCCCATTTGGTCAAGTGGATGCTGCTTAGAAGACCTGATTAAAAAAAACCCTCCACCAGCCATAAAACAGAAACACTTAACATGGTAATAAAATTATAACTTCCTCTTTTATGTGATGTCCCATTTATATTGTCACATGACTAATATTTTCAAAATTTTCACCTCCTGACCAAATGAAATCACAAACTTGACCAGCTACCAAGGAATGAGTTATATCAAAGTAATAGAACATTGTGGAATCCATTTGTGACATAGTACCATCATTTTTCAATCATGACCGATTAGAGTTCAGTAAAGAGAAATGTCATTTAATCCACAGTGAATAATTGTTAAGTCACCATATTCCATTACTATTTGCTTCTGTTGGTGGATTAACAAACATCTCTTATCACATGTCCTTGCAAAAATGAAGTTTTGGGGTTCATGGAATGTAATTTCCATTGACATTAAGCTGAAACATCCATTATCAGTTACAAAAACTCATGTGCACAAGTTGGTGAATCTTTTTGAATATTCTCACTGGATTCTTCAAATCCCCTTGCAACTGATCTTGCATTTTGGCATGATTTCATTATGTGTAGATTTTAAGCTGGTAGACATTTCTGACCAGTATTTTCTATTTGAGAAACATTATTTACTCTCTAGCTGTCAAGTTCTTTTATTTTAGCATCATCAAACTGAACATCATCTATCACCATAATATTATTTTTGTCTCTATAATCATTGATTGGTTGTTACATCAAGAACACTGACTTGACCTTAATCTGTAGACATTTTTTCACCTTTCAGATCCATTAGAATTAATATTCAAATGTTGTACCAATTGATATTTATGCCACTTGCTTTGTCACCTTGGTTAATGATTTTTTCATGCATATGATCAGGAGTTTCATTGGGATTGTAACTACCAATATGATCTGGTTTTATAGTAATGAGATCATTTCTACTTGGATCATTATTATGGTCAATTATGGAACATTTCAAGAGACTATTCACCATCAGATTATTCCAAATTGTTTAGTTCATCAACAGTATTGAGTGTCTGTTTTGTTGATTACTTTTGATTCAATATTAAATACTTGATTGCCATTTTCTTTTTCACTAGATTGAACAACTTTTTATAGTCTACACTTATGAGCTCTCATAAATATTTCTCCATGTCTAATAAAAATAACAGGACAACTATCCTGAACAATGACAAAATCCAAAGCTCTCCATTCTTGTGTATCCAGTCTCATAGTATATTTTGTGAACAGGTACACAATTATCTGGTGTATATGTAGAGCTTTTCTAATTTTATCAGATGATTCAACATTAGAGAATGGTTGTCTTGCTCTATGTAGTGCATTTATGGGATTCTTCAAGATTTCATTTGTGGTTGTAACCTGTAGAGCTGACAGTCAATAATTAAGAACTGATAGAATGTTAGGATTCCTTCCAAAGACCAATTGCATAGATATTTTGTCAGGAGTTCTCTGCCATTACAGATCAACTCTGTACTATTTTCTTGTCTATATTGTGATCATGTTTCAGTTTCAATAATTTTTGTTAAAAATCTGGTTATATCTTTCTAATAAACCATTGCTCCAATGTGAATATGCAACAATAGTGATTGATTTGTTTTTGACAGCTTAACCCTTTGGATTTTATTTAAAGCTGAAACATATTTTGGATTGTAAGAATAATAATTTGTGCGTTTGAATAACAATGATTTTTTCCAAATAAAAGTGCTACTATTTAACCCATAGCTGGAGAGAAGAGGTGGATTCATACTTTTCCCAAGAATATTTGCACATAAGTGAATGTAATTAACTGGAATTTGAATTTGACTCTCCAATTTCTCATTCTGAACTACTATCCATTAAAGCACATGCACATCCCTAGCAGTAATGATGGTATGTGTGAAAATTTTCAGCCATATCTCATACATCAGTATTATCAACATTTCCAATGAGGTTACTCAACAGTCATAGTGGTGCTTCATGAACACTTATCCAATATTGAATTTGTTTTGTATTGTTTATACACTGAACTGCATGAATTTATAAATAATGTGTAAATACATAAATTTGGCTCTATGTCTTCAATTTGATCTATGTCTTCAATTTGATGATAATCACTAGCCAAAGGAAATCCAACAACTGGTCTTTGTTTTTTGCATGTTTTTACATATGTCATAGCTGACTAGAATATTGTCTAGTATGTTGAAGGTGATTAAACTGTCAGTACTTACAAATTTCTACAACTGTCTATCTCTGTAGTTAAGAACTTTGTCTTTTCTTTTTCATTCATCTTGTTAACAAATAAGAATTTAGATTTGGAATTGTTAATAATTGTTAATATTAATGTAGAAATGGCCACTTGTCATTCCATTGGCTCTCTGAACATGACAGATTTATAACATTTAAAATCCAAAACAGTTACTGCTTATGATTTAGAAGTGAGATATCAGTATTAACCACTCCAATCACTATTTTGCATTTGGTATTTTCTCTTTTTGCTTGTAGAGTTACTTACTTCTATCATCACCAAAAAGAAATGGTTTATTACTTTTTGTGGTTGTTGTGATACTATGGACACCCATGTAGAAAAGGGAGAGGTGGTTTTATCTTGATCTCAAGTGTTTCTGTTTGATGAATCAGCAGATGATTACTTTTAAAGGAACTTCTAAGCAGCATCCACTTTGACCTAAGGGTAATGGGAAGTAAAAGAGTGGATGGGAGATTTCAGAGATCAAGTGGCAACAAAACCAGAAATAGGGTATATCCAGTTTATAATAACAGCTATGCATGAGATCATGTAGGAGTTCTGACTTGCCCTTGGTGGGAGGTAGGTTTGTTCATTATGTGGTTTCTGTGCCATCCATTCATATTGCCAGCCACCACATCAAGATGAGTAGATAGGCAAGGAGTTGGTAGGAGGAAGAGCAGAGCTTTTAGACTGACATAGAAAAGTTGTCCCAAGTATCACCTACCTACTCACCCAGATGAGATGGTGAAGCCCTGAATTAAGCATCTATTTTATAATATGGGAAATAGTGTTTGCATATTTATTCTTCAATGTGGCATTTGTCTTTCATTTTGTTACCTTGTGAGCAGCAGTGGGCTCTTTTTCAGCTTTTGGGGCACACCAACGAAAGTCACAATTGAAATGCAACATGGGATAATCTTGGGGTAATTATGGAAAGCTTGGCCAAGAGTCACATTGTATGTTTACAGTTGTATCATCATTGTTTATACTCTGCATGAAGGGATTCAAATATTTTTTCCTAATACTTACTGTTCTGGTACATGCAGACTTCAGGGACTGCAATAAGTGTTTTGTTATATTGTTATATAGAAATTCTACTTTTAGTGAAAAAGTGTTACACTCTTCAACAAATTTTTTATAGCTTTTATTTTCACTGAAAATTCTCTGTAAACATTCTCTCCACCAATGAAGTATACTTTTACATATTCTACATTCAGTGCATTTACCATAATTTAATAAAGGAGTTTTCCCTTTCATTTTTGTTTCAAATTTAAGAAATTTCCAATATTTTTATGGCTTTATTCAGTGTTCAATACTGCTTCTTGTTTAACAGTTATTGACTCAGTTGTTGGTTTATTTCAACCTGTTCAACTATTTTTACCAAATAACTTTCTCAAGGTTGACATATTCCTGTACTGCAGATCTGTAATCAGAAAAGCAATTAGGATTAACTGTTAGTGGCAATCGTTTAAATTGTCTAATAATTTCAAGGCTAACACTATATCCATCAAGATCATTTTATATTTAGTGTTTTTACTGAAACTTTGATCAAATTCAATTTAATATGGACATCATCTCTTTGAAGGTCATTGATATTTTTGTATGTTTTATAAGCACTCTCAATTGATTCTTTCATAACTAAATTGTCAAATGTATTAATTAAAGTGTCTATTCCATTCTCCTGTTTCAGATCCTCCACTTTACAGTTTCTAGCCACTTCTTTAGCTTTACTACTAAGAGTTTTCTTTTTCTTATCTAGCTCTGTCTTGAGATGCCAAATTTTCAGTTCATTTGTCAAAGAATCATATGCTTACCCATTCCAATTTCAGATTTTTTTTTTTACCTAATGCCATCTTTTTGAGTTTCTAAATTATATTCTGCTACCAATTTTCTCTATCACTGGTATGTTCGCAAGGCTCCAAGATGAGTAAGATAAAAAGGTTTGACAAGACATCTTAATTTATGAGAAAGTTCACACTAATGCTTTTGGTAAAAACCCAAAGCCAATCCACTTGAGACTATTACATTGCCAATCATCTTGATCATTGTTTTATCATTAGTATGCCACAAAAGTAGTGTGATATAATAACCTGTCTCATAAAGCAAGGAAGTGCAGGTGTCCAACTTGGAAATGACTTGAGGAAATAACATCAACACAGATTAAGGTCTGACCTGAAATGATGCAAACCTCTGCGTGTGTGTGTGTGTGTGTAGTCCTTGAGATTCAGAGTATTTGGTCAGTCAGGCAGCAGTGTGGCAAGGAGTAACAAATATCAACAGGTGCCGTCAACTTTTCTGGGAGGATGGGCAAAGATGCAAAACCGATGAATTTGGAGAAAGTCTAATCAGTTATGAAGTTATAATTGTTTTTCCCCTCTCAACTTACATTTAAAACTATAAACACTTAAAATGCATTTATGGTAAAACAAAAAAAAAACTTAGAAAACACTATGTAGTTGTTTGTACCCAGTTCCTACACAACACAAGGAGTCCTGATGAGTAACCTGCAGCAAAAAGTCACCAATGTTCACACTTACAGAAGACAGAAAAACTGAGTGAGTATATGAACAATACATTTTATCATAACTACCTACCTAGGTCAAGATATACAAAATATAAAAGTTGTAGTTTGAATTATACATAATGAACACACAATTTGAGAAATAAACTCAAGAAAGTGTTTTATTAATATGGAAATAATATGTATCTATATTATAATGATCTGATTTCTATTTGTTGGTATCTGTATCTATAATATAGCAAAAATAGCAGAATTTAAGAATAAAGCAACTTCAATTCAATTTAATAGTGGGGATGTCTGTATTTGCGCTCGCCCTGGTATTAAAGATCTGCTTTTTGTATATGTATGCTTGTTACAAAAATATATCAAGACTGAAAGAAAAAAAAAATGAAAATATTACTATATGCTGCTTAAATGAATTAATGAGATCTTCATTTTATAATAAGCAAAGTCATATTAAAACAATTTCATTTTTTTTTTCTTTTACAAAATAAATATTATTTCTTTAGTATAATTTTATACAAAAATTATGAATTTCATTTCTTTTTCACTTCCAATCACAAACATCTTTATACTTTTATAATTTTCTAAACTATAAGCATTATCATTCAAAAATTCTTTAACATAAGACTCCTGCTGATTAGGGATTACTAGAAATACAACTAAAGTTAACTTTAAATTTTAAGTTGGAGTTTATTTAAACATCAAGCAACATTTTTTGTCTGAATTTCTACAATAAGGAATTATCATTATTTATATTATTCCCATGTGGACTATTGTCCTCGTCTTTGTTGATATTATTCAAATGTTTCAACTGTTGAGCCCTCTGAACTTTATCAGGTACTTGTTGACATGAGTAACCATCAGGGAATTTCAAACTGAACCCTTTTTTATAATATACAAAATTAGATTGTTCTCATGTCTAGGAATATTGCGTCTACTTCTTATTTAGTACAGCTCAGTTATTGCTCACCTGTTTCCACTGAATCCAAGTATGTACTACCCAAGCCAGAGATTGAACTCACAATTACTATGTCACCACCAAATTCACAAACCCACATTTTAATCCATTATCTATTGTCTCATGAGACAAAAGCGATTTTAGGATTCACTCCTGTTAATGAGTGCCGCTGCTTGTCATACTTGATTGCACTCACTGAGATTTCTCTTTTGTACTGCTGCTGTTGCTGAAGCCTTGCCTTCATTTCTTTCTTTATTAACAATTCCCATAATATGTATTTCTATGCTAGACCTGCTGAGGAGGTCTTCATAGCCTAGCATATGCACTAATTCCTTCAGAAATCTAAACTCTCCAGTGTTCTTCTCCGTTTAGTATTTTTTACATCATACCACAGTGGTTGATGATTACCCTTTTTCCACCATGCATATGATAAACACTGCAGGGCACAATGGGCAAAATGTTGTGATAACAACAACAAAGATGAGGACAAAAGCTGCATTTAAATAATGTAAATAATCAAGCACCAGTTCACAACAAAGTCAAAATTCCAAAGTGAGTCGTTTTGAAGCGTTCTATTCTTTTAGATTGTTAGATTAAAGTAAAACCTTCCATTTGTAAAGTCTGCTAATGTTAATAAAAAATTATAGTTCCTCTTGTTTATTTGAAAATAATATTATAAATAGGAAATGACTTGATATGGAGTTAAGTAATTGCATCTATCAGTCTTTAAACAATGTTAAAAATTCTGAAATTCTACTTTGTGAGAAGAAGAGTCAAACATTTTTGGAAGACAAGTGTTTCTATAACTGTTCTAAAATAAGGCATGGGTGTGTTGAGGTTGGAGGGAAACACTTATCCGATTGTTCTCTTAAGAATTATGGAGTAACAGGCAGAGAAGGGAAAGAGACAGGAAGAAATAACATAAAACTGAGTAAAGACTAGTAAAGTCACTGCCTCGGAAACCACAGCATGGTAGGCAGCACATAACAAAATTTGCCAAGGGAATGTCTTCACAAGACACTGAGTCTTGCCATCTGCCCACTGTTGGTTTTCCCCATCGCTTTTATTGACATGACACAGTTGATAAAGACATGGATCTGGACAAGTTGCAGGGAGGCCCTTATCTGGACATGCCAAGCTGTTTTGCTGTTAACAGGGAAAACCTGGATGTGACTAGCTTCAACAGACATGTCTGCATACAATAGAGGGTGGGGGGGCTCTTTTATGTTTGTACTAACTTGTGTTTGAAACTGATAGTCTTCATATTTCAAACTATTACAATCTTTTTCAAATTAAAAGAGTATTTTTTTTCTTTTCATTGACTGCTCTGAAATAATGGAAATTATTTCTGTACTTGTATTTCTCGGTGAATAGGGTCATAAAATGAAAGAAGAGGGAGACAGAAAATGAGAGGATCAGCTAGGGTGAGCATAAAAGTATATATAGGTATATGCTGTGCAGGTGCACTCTGTATTATTGTATAAAAAAAAAACTTGGAAGAAGAAAATGCTTTTTTTCTTCTTTGGCTCACTAAATCTGCTGTTGTTTTTTTAGCATAAAAAGTGGTAAGGTTAAACCAGGAGGCATCCATCTCTTTATTTAACTACAATTCTCTCATCTGAATGTTTTATCACAGCTGTTGTTTTACCCAAGCTAAATTCCTCATTTGCAAGTGCTTGTCATTATTGAATCTGTTAAAACTTCTCTACAGATGCTACTCTTTAGAGAAATGTCTTCAATTCACTTTAGCATTCTTATTTATGGAGGATCTTTTTACCTTTATTCTTCATAGTATATGCATACACACACACACACACACACACAAGTAGTAATTAGTTTTTCAGTATTTACTAAATTTAGCTTAGTACAACCCAAAGTTAAATGGTGAGGTTAAAAAGATTGCTGCACTCATCTTATAAATGTGCAAGCACTTTCTTGCTTGCCTTCAAATCATTCAAAATTCTAACTTTTTACTAGGATCAAATGACGGTCAATGGCTTAAGTGGGAAATATGCAACTACATCAGCCACAAGGCAGATTCTGATATTTACTAAGCTTAGTTAAATACAGCAAAAACCTAAATGAGAGCAAAATTGTCCTGCCTGTCCTGAAAATCAACATTCAAAATCCTGGATCTTTTATCTGGGTTTAAATGCCAAACATTGTCTCAAGTGGGAAATACAAAACTACTTCAGTTTCAAAGTAGCTCTTCACTTAAGTTTTTCATTCTTCTCTTCTATAAAATATTTTCTGTAACTTTTTTGCCGTAGTAATTCATAAATGTAAGATACCAATTAAGAATTTATTCACTAATTCTTTTGTTGACTTCATTTCTATTCAATTTTCTTTTTCTATTTCTTTAATGCATCCTATAACAAGTGTAGAAATGTCTTTTCATGTGATATCAGGCTACCTTTGTGGCCAGTGAGAATACATCACAAAAGTAAGCAGCTAATTAAAACTGATGGGCAACAGATAAAGGAATCATATTTATTTTGATGTCACAAGTCTCAAAAGCCAGAATGTGGTCCTCCAAGCAACATTACCATGACCCACATTTATGCACATTTATATACACACTTCAAAAAGTATTTGTTTTAAAGTAAAGGTGTTCTTGTCACTGCATAAGGTGTTTTGATTTTTGATTTTTTTTAAAATACAAAGTGTTTGTATTTTTATTTCAGGAAGGCTAAAGGAAAAAATTTTCAAATTATGATTAAACTTCATGAAGAAATATAACTCAGTGTGGACTCAATTTCCCCATCTGGTTAGTCAAGGAGGAAGTAGTAAAACTGTAGTGGATATGCTGGTGGTGTATTGGATTGCAGGTTGGAATGAGAAATTGGAGTGCTGAGTTCAAATTCCAGTTGGGTTTGTTACATTCACTTATGTGCAAATACCCGTGAGAAAAGTATGAATCCATGAGTTAAATAGTAGAACTTTTATCTGGAAAAATTATTGTTATTCTCAAAAAATTGTTAATGCAATATTCATTTACAAAAAAAAAAAAATAAAGACTTATTCTTACAATCTAAAATATGTTTCAGATTTAAATAACCCATATAGAGTTGATAAGCTATAAAAATCAATCATAGAAAAAGGTGTAAGCAAACCTAAATTTAAATCTTAAATGTAGCTGATATTTGTGCTAGCATATTGCATTCTCTTTTACACTAATACTCTTGAGAAAAAGACATAAATATGTCTTTTCTTCCACTAAGGATTAATAGTAGGTTAAACTGGGTGCTCTAGCACTGAGTGACAATCAGTCTAAAAGAAGGAAAACTGAATTGCAAACCATGGAGAAGGCAACTGGCAACCACTTCACTATCTTTCTCAAGAAGGTATGGAAATTTACAGATAATAAAGGAAAAAAAATTGTGGATAGTCATCATCTTCTACATTCTAAAATGATATGGCATTAAAAAAATTTGAAATTTGCTTAAAGACTAAGAAAACAAATATGAAAACAAACATCTTGTATTCAAAATAAAAATGATGTTAATGACAAAAACTCAACATTTGTGAGGACTGCACTATCATCTTCATGGGTAGGATTACTAAATGAAAACTTCACTTGAAAAAGGCTGAAGAATTAACCTGTCAAAATTTTGATGGTAAAGAGAAGTTTAAAAAAAGAGAAATGGAAGTTGGAAATTTGAGAAAAAATACATTCAAAGTATATTTTATCATCATTCCACTTTTTCAACTTTTTTTGCTCACAAACTTGTTTTCTTTTTTTATTTTATTTTCTTATATGAATTTTCCTTGTTTAATTTTCCTTTTTACTCACCTTTTGTTTTTTATATATTTTCTTTTCTCTTCATTTCACTTTCTTTTTCACTTATATTTTCTGCTGATATTTAAAAATTTATCCTCCAATCTCTTCACTCTTCTCTTTTCCTCCTTCTTCAAGTTCTTTACTCTTTTCTTCTCTTTGCCTTCCTCTTTCTCTCCTTCTACCAATTTTCTTCTTCTACACTAATTAATGTCTCCTCTTTCTGCTCCTGTCCTCATAAAACTTCTCATCTTTTTCTATTATCTTTTGATTTTTCCTACAAGTGGGTTCAATAAATCTCTTCTAAATAAACAAAACCAGCAAATATTTATTCACATATAGTGGCTATATTTTATCTTAGAGAAGTCTGGACACGTGCACAATGCACATGGACTCCAAATGATAATATAAATAAATTCAAACTTCCACTTCCATGTATACATAGCATGAAAAAAAATTAATTATATCTCAATGACAATAATAAATGGTTATTTCATTTTTAACTTTTATTCTTTTCTTTTGAGAAGTCCAATCTTGGTCTAATACCCCAGTGGCAAACGTCAAGCTCATTGGTGCCAGGTTGGTGAGTAGCAATAACTCACTTATTTCCTTTAACTTTTGCATTTCATTATAAATTAGTGACATGTTAGTAATAGCTTAGTGGTAAAAGAATTGAACAGAATACTACATGGAATAAATTGAAAACTTACAGAAGGATCAATTTTTTTCTCAGATGGAAAAGTAATTTTAATAGGAGCCAAAAAGCTTTTTTTAGAAATGTCTTACTTGTAATCTGTGGCATAGCAAGGATTCTCTGCACCCAGAAACTAGTACAATTTTGGTGCCTCTTACTTGAGTTTCTCCTGAAATGTTTATGCTACATCAGGATGTCATGTGGTAATTAATAAAAGACAACCAAAACGTTGCTACTAACATAGGTTTACATATATTGTGTATGGAATTGTGCTGTATAACTACAGAAATAATATTATCAGGTATTTAAAAAAAATAGGCCAAATGAAAATTTGGTCCCCTTCACATATGCACCTAGGAGTGACTGCTCCAACTGCGTCTGCCTTGCGAAACATCTACTTGTAAAAATCTATGTTATAGCATTTGATATTGATATCAGTAAAAACAACCTGGTGCCCCAAGTCATAAGTTCATGGATACAAAATTAGACCATATAAAATTGTTAGCCAGAATTCTAACTGAGACTTAGTAAAAAAAAAAAAAAAAAAAAAAAAAAAAAAAAAAAGAAAGAAAAAAAGTGCAGCTGTTTGGAGTATCAGTTGTACCCTGTCTTTTCAATCACAACTGGTGAGACTACCATAAAACTCCCAACACAAAGCACAACCACTCGATTCATCAGCATCTGAAGGCCTTGGAGGGGGGGGGTTCAAGCTCCTCTTCAGGGTACAGAAGTAACCAACCATTATTTATTCAGGTTTACAGTTTGTGAGTATATCCCTCCATGAGCTGCTTCAGTGTGGGATACTCTGGTATCTGGTTCTTCAGCGTGGGTGATGTTTGGTCACCAGACCACTTCCACAATACAACCCAGATCTTCTTGTTCAGGTCATATTCTGTATAAAAGTAAGGCTCATTGATGGTGATGACTTCACACAAAGGTCAGTGAAGTTGAGGAAAATTCAGTGCTACTGCTAGTCACACACACAGAACCCAGCCTTTTGATGATAACTTCAAACAACAGGTTGTACTCCAGTAGCTTCCAGTCTACAACCAGAACCTCAACATTGATAGGGCACCTGTCACTCACACCAAGTCCAGCCCCACAGCATCTAAGGGCCTCATTGCCAACAGTGAGAACAAAGTTCTGCTAACAAGTGACTGTAAGCAACCTGTGTCCCATAAGGCTGCACCTTTGATCCCATTGATGCATACAGTAATCACAGGTAGTACCTCATTTAGATGGAGTTCAAGGAGCAAACAGTCACTGAAGTCTCTTCTCCTGGCTCATTTCCCAAATAATTATGTGAGATATGGCCTATCTTGTCACATATGTAGCAGCGTATCCAGAGTTTCCGCCTTTCAACATGTAGTCCCATGCAGTCCTTTGCAAAATGATTAGTAATGTTACAATGATGACATGCTATCATATCATGTGGATGCCCAGGTAGGAAAGCTTCTTTGTCCCATCTTGTATTGTTTGTGAAGAAGCCACTTCACCTGCTCTGGCCTTTTACAAACACACATGCCAGTCCATCATCGCTCATTCCACCCCATAATACTATAAGTTTCCACAACTCTGCCAAGTATATGTTGACTGATTCCCTGTCACACAGTGAATTGCTCATACACCACAAACCCATCCATCGTGACCACATCCATCTACCAGCAGCTGGGAGAAGAGGAAAGAGTGGATTTTATTTGGTTAATATCTGCTCTTTCCTATTCTCCCAGCTGCTGGTAGACAGCAAATACTCCACCCGACAACCCTAAGGGGATTATGTATTCAAGATGTTTCATACTGCATATCTTGCATACAAGTTCCACTTTTTTGAACCATTCGACATTGGATAGTCCAGACACTGAGCCATCAAATTCAGGAATGAGTTTCATATTGAATTTCCCCTCCAACATGCCTAGTGGGAGACCAAAATAGCTTGTAATAAAAAAAAAAAAAAAAAAAAAAAGTATGTCTGTTTGGAGTACAACTTTTTTTTATCACAATCAGTGAAACTACCATGAAACTCAACACAAAAAGCAAAACCACATGACTTGTTATGCTGCCCATCTGATGTACTCTTGCTCATGCTCATTAGATTGACTTGCTGAGGCTTGGAAATTTGCATAAGCTACAAATTTGTCTCACAAAATCTGTGAGCTCAAGTTGTTCTTAAATGGCAGCTTTTAGATTGGCCATATTTTCTTCTACGTATTTTGCAGGCAAGACACATATTTTATTCCAGGAGGTAAGCCATTTTCCCTTCTACAGTAATCACAAGTTAAGAAAAAAGACTTAACTTTTTATGAGTTAATCTTTTGTTAAAATTATTAATATTCAAATGGCATTCTAAAATCCTTTTTGCACAAAGGATTATCCTAATTTCTTCAAGTTGTAATAGTAATATTAGTTGTTCCTTATAAGAATAGCTTTGGCATTCATTGATTGAACAGCAAATGCTACAATCACTGAAAATTTAAATTCTTTCTCATAAAGCAATTTTTCAAGAAAATATGTTTCTCAAGTACAGTAACTATTATTGCTCTTTCCAGTATTGATGGGGGTTTTCTTCCTAACCTTTTGTTTTAAGTAGTGTGGAATGTCAACATTTTGATTATATCATTATTTTCTCTGCAAGTTACATGTAACATCCATTTTAGTTGTTGCTGTTGTTGGTAGTCCTCAAGTGATGTGGTTTCTGTTTTTTGCTACAGTTCTTTGTTTGTGATTCTGTAGCAAGGTTCAAAGGATGTTCCTCACTAAGACCTACAGGATTCATTTACTCAAAACCATTTTTAACCATTCATCCAAGAAAGCAGTTGTACATTGCAGACAGTTTAGATATTTCTGAACAGGTTTCGCACCATGCATGACATCCAGCAATGATTTTATGAGACTATTTAAGAACATTACTCAAGTTTTTAGGTTAATATTTTGATATTGTAGCAATTTGCAGTATTGGGTAAAATTACCTCTGGCAAAGCTTATTCTATGTTCAGTTTCTTTATCTCCTATACTAAATTGTTATAACCGATCCATACACTAAGGTATTTTATTAATTTCACATCCTGAATTTTTATGATAGCTTCAAGGTATGTGCAGTCACTGCATTCATTCTAATTTCTGATCATAGTTTCTGTTTTGGAAAGATTTTGATTCCTATTTCTCAGAACTCTTGGTTGAGGATGTTGATTTTCTGTTCAAGATCATTCTTATCCCATTCCTATGTAATTGTTATATCCCCCCAACCCCGGTACATTGGCCTCAGATGGGAAGCAGGATCACTATGAGTAGATTTGTTTGGGATGTTGTATGGAATACTTAAATGATCAGTGTCTATGTTGTCTCATCTAGTAAGGTGTTTATCAGTTTCATTAACAATGACTTGCAAGACTATTGTGAGTTTCTCCTAATTCTTGTAAGAATATCTAAAATCCAGTAGAATAATGATAGAGTATTAGGGTGAAGATCATGTCATCTAAAATTCAAACATGATCAAAAAATATATTTAAAGACAATTATGCTCATAGATATAGGATAGAGAGTTAGACTGATAGCCATAAGGTTGAGGATTAAAATACTAAAATATGTTTAGTGAAAGTCATTGTGTATAAATCCACATAAAAGAAAACTGATCATTAAACTGATTTGTAGTACTAATCTCTAGTCTTACTGAGCAATTTTGTCACAAATGAAAAGATTAATCAAGATGAGTATTTACAGAATGTTGAAAATATAAAGTGAGTATGTGACAAATGAGTTTTAAGAAGAAGAACTAGAAAGAAACTATTTTTAACAATCAAAAAAAGTTTTAAAAAAATTGTGGTGGGTTATATAAGAAAAAAAAAGGCTTGTAAAACTTAAGACTAACAAGGTAAATCAAAAACAAGAGAAACAACAGGTAACCTACTTGACAAGTTTGAGCAAATGGATAGCGGAACAAAGACAAAGAGAAGTCATAAAGGAACATGTATTGCTAAAAGCAACAAAAGAAAGGAAATTGTAAACCTGATTGCTCATGTGCTGAAGTAACATGGAGAAAAAGAAAAGAAAAGAGAGAAAACCTTTTTGAAATGTTTGAGCAAATGGAAAGAGGAACAAGTATCACAAAGAGAAAGAGTGGCCAACAAGGAGCAAAGGTTACTGAAAGCAAGAAAGGAAGCTGTGGAGAGTCATTAGTAACAGCATCCTGAAGAGACATGACACTCACATACAGAAAAAGAGAAAGAGCCAATTATTCTTGTAAACTGAGGCAACTGCAGTATTTTTAGAATGGTTTATATTTCATCACAAAAAACAAACATTAAGATTTGACTTAGTGGGAAAGCCATGTGGAATAATCACAAGTGATAGTATGTAAAGTTGAAATACTAATGCCATATTGGAAAATGTCCCATATTATAACTCACCCAAAAGAAAAACCATTATACATAACTGAAATAGAACTTGAATCACAACTTGTAAAAATCGACAACTCCTAATTGGTATAAATAACTGTTAGTCTGAACAAACAAGACTTAGTCAATATGAATCAAACTAAATTAATAAAAACACTTGGTTTCATTAGTCTGTTCAATGAGAGATAAAGAAGCCTGAGGCTATTATATTAAGAAAAAAATAAAAAAGCAAGTGACTATCTTTAGTGGTGATGTGCATATGTACATAGCAAATGTAACTAAGACTAGACATTGACTGTCAAAGAAAAAAATAGACATTTCTGGTGCCAGAAGACAACTGACCAAACAAATATACAACAATAAAATGAAATGAGATGAAAAAACAACCCTTATTCTTTAGAAACATTACATTTCCTAAATGTATGTAAGTGTTTATATATATTTTCTGATTATTTCCAAGACTTCTTTGATATTCTGACATTGAATGTCTGCAGGTATAGTTCTATGGTTATAGTATCAAACTGAAGACAGATGTCCAAGGTTCCCATTATCAAACTTGGTCTGTGAACCTTGTAAGCATGCATTCTAGGCAAAGAAAAACTGTAATTCCAAAACAAAGGAAAATATAATCATTTCTATTTTGTGGTTGGAATAATTCTGCCAAAATCTATTAAATATGTAGAGTGAAAAAAAAACCTTTTAAATTTTTGAAAGTTAAAATATTGTAAAGAATGATCAGCACACAGTATATGTTAGAGAAATTGATATTTATTAAAACTCACTCTTTTGAGAGTAAATTTATCTCTAAAAACAAATTGATTAAAAGTTTTGACAATTAGTACTCCAAAAAAATAAGGATTAACAATGACCAATAATTGATTGATTTGCTTTTAATGGTAACAACCTTGAAATCAATGTAAGTAGAAATGTAAAAATGTTGTTTGCGGATTAAAATTTAAATGAACAGAAAATTAAAACATGGTTTCGCAAATCCACCTCTGGCTTCTGGAGGGTACAAACCCTGGACCAGAAATTGGAAGAAGGTAATGAAAAGTTATATTGATAGATGATAAAGTAAAATTAATGTAATTTCAAGTACAGATATCAATGCCAAGTACCTTTTCATACAGAACAGGATTGGTGTACTGATAGGTCACAGTTGGATATATTTTTTTTTATGAACTTCACCTGGGTTTGAAAAGGGTTTAGGACAAGATTTGAAAACTAGTAAAGGTGAAATTAATTTGAAGCTGAAGACTAGAAAGAAACTAGATGTCACTTTTCTGCAACAATCATCAGCAATTTTTATAATTATCATTATTGTGGATTTCTGGTGAGGAATATTACACCAGTAGGAGAGCCATTTGGTTAATTTAAGGATATATGGAAATAACAAAATGTGAACTTTGAGCATTGTAAAATGTCATTTTCTAATGCCTGGCTAGGTAAAGTGAAGCTATTAATCATTATTATCAGGAAAGATTTCCCCATATAAGCAAGTACACATGGGGGGAGGAAACAGACAAGGTTCAAACACACCCACATTTTGTTGAACGTACACAGTGAATACAGAGAGAACCCAAGGGCATCATTTTATAGCAGTTAAATTATGTAGACTTATTTTTTTCTCTTCACATTAAATTTTGTTAAGACAGAACACATTTGGCTTGTTTATCAAAGAACTTTTTTTTATTTCTTTAGCCAGCTACCAGCACTCAACTGTAACCAGCAACCAGAAGTGAAGGGTTTCCATACTCTGCAGAAGATTAATTTTACTGGTTTTCTCCAGGGATACAATGACAAAATTTGGATCCAACTACTGACAATCACCATCAACAGACAGGTGGAATAGGGAAAGGCATAATCTCTGTTCAAGTGAAGTGGGGCAGAGAAATCTACCAGCTTTGTTGGCACTTGTTTCCAGGCATGATGTACTCAGCTGATACTAACAAATTACTTGGCTCATCCAGTTATATCTGGTGCAGCAAATCAACCAGTTGTAATTGAGTACTGTGACAGAGAGCTTATCACACCCCAGAAACTGGATACATATGGTGTCATTTTACCAGGATAAGAGACCCTATCAAGTTGACTCAGGACACAGTCCAGGATATCAGGAAAAGGCCTCCAGCCAACCTGCTATATTACAAGTTACCAACCTGAAAAATATTTTGAAAAATATTTTGGTTTCTAAGTATAATTCTTTATTTGCATTAACATTTTCTTAATACAAGTTGTACTACTTAATCCATAGTGGGGGGATAGATTCATACCATCGTCAAGGGTGTTTTCACATAAGTGAATGCAACTAACCTGACTAGAATTTGAACTCAGCTCTCTGATTTCTCATTCTGAACCACTATACATTACACCACCCATACATCCAAAAACCCATGACAAAAAAAGCAGTTTTCCCACTCTGGCCATTTTATAATATTTCAGATTTGCCTTTACTTTAAATTTTCAATATAACTTCTATAAAGGCATCAGATTTTAATATTAGAATAATTTCTAAGGATTTATTAACTAACCCATTAATGCCCACCATAAAAAACCCCCACATTAATTATTAAAATTTAAAATAATCCAGTATTAAGTTTGTGAAAATCCAGCAAATTCACATTTTCAAGTACAAAATGATATTCAATGTGATAAGAAATATTGGGGAAAAACCATTTCAGATATTTTTTTAAAAATAACTGAATTGTTGACAAAGGAGAGTAATTTTTTTTGATAAAATATTTGATTAGTGTAATTTTTTTCTCCACGAGATATAAATCAACTCACCTGCAAGGTAAAAAAAAGACAGGCTTCATGATAAAAATTCCCCCAAAGAAAGATGTTTCTTGGCATTTATAAAATCACCGTCAAATAGAGTGTAGAACCTGATTTTGCACATAGCTAAGACTTTTGAGTGTTGCATAGAAACTGCAGTCATATTATTTAAGCACTGATAATGAAAGACCTTTTGTGATGACCTCAATAAAACATGCACTTTTGCATGTTTCTCGTAAGACTTAATGATATGCACAAAAAGGACTTGATATGTGAAAGGGATACAATGATAATGCTCTTAAATCCAATAGAATAAAGTACATGAATAAGAAATGATATATTGTAGCTGACCGATTCCTATGTAATGGTCATGTGATATAAGGTAATCTTTTGGTTTTTGCTTTTTTTAATAGATTCTCATTCTTCAAGTATTCATGTTTAATTTTAAATAAACTTTAAATTATAACCACATATCACACAAAAAAGCAACCTAGCAGGTGTTAGGCCATACCCAATATTACACCTGAGACTGAGATGCAGGAACTCAATTAAAAAGTTATCCAATAATCTATCAACTATAATTTATTAAAAATGGGAAAACTTATAGTGTACAAGAAAATTTTAGGGGTTAATTTGGGCTGTGTTTACAGATATTCTAGAACAGGCAATTGAATCACAGTATTACATTTTTTAACTGATTTGTGTGAAGTTAAGAGTGCTGGACTACTATGATATCCACCATCTAATATGGCAGTGAAAGCTGGAAAATTTATGTAGAAAAAAAAAACAAAAAACTTTGGGCAACTGAGATGTTTCTCTCCCAATGAATGCCAAGAAGGCAATAGTTAGAATATCTAACAAATGAGAAAATTCTAAGGAAAGTAGAAACTACAAAGAAACTACACATAAAAATCAAAGAGCCAACTAAAATTTTTTAAGACATATAATGAGGAAAGAATGCTCGGAGAACTTAACACTTACAGGTTACATTAAAGGAAAGCAGGGAGTAACCTGTTTGACAAGTTTGTGCAAATGATTGAAGGAAGAAGTACTACAAAGAGAAAGAGTGGTCAGAAAAAGAGGAAGTATTGCCAAGAACAACAAAATACTAGAAGCTGTGGAGAGCCATGATCATTCACATCCTGAAGTGAGGAAAATGATAGCAGCCCTTGAAATTCAGTCAATTTGGACCAAAGATTAAAAAAAAAATAAACAAAATAATTTGATACATGAATAGATAGGCAAGATGTTAAACTCAGTTAAAAAAAAAAACTAAACTTAATTAAGATTAATTAATTTTGTAAAATTTGGCTGACATCAAATAAAAATATCCTTGATTCAATGTGTGCATGCATGTAAATATGCACACAAATATATGTATATCTACATCAAACTCACAATCATATACATACACACAAATTATATAGATATACACACACAAAGAAAAGTGCCCATATTTTTTTGTCTGCATAAACATTTGTTGAAATATAACAATATACAAGGAGGTGCTGAAAATTTCTCAGCCCAATCAAGAAGCTCTTCTTACAAAAAATCTGATGGTTGATCATTTGGTCAAATCTTTGGAAATGGGTTGCGCTGAGGAATTTTCAGAGCACCTCTTATATATCAATAATTATACTTTTATAGATACATTTATACCTATACATAACTATCAATGTCTTATCTTTCTCTCATATATCTATCTCTCTCTCTCTCTCTCTATATATATATATATATATATATATATATATATATATAGATATATAAAAACCTGTATTACTTGCTTTATTCACTAACCAGTATAAGCAATTATATGCATACATGGCCATGTGACAAACATTTATATAAAAGCACAAATTTGTATATAGAAACATAACCATATATATATATATGTATATATATATATATATATATATATTAGTTTGTGTTGTGTGTGTTTGTATGTACATGGAAAGAGAAAGCAACAGTGAAAAAGTCAGAGACAGACAATCTGCTTAAGCACACCTAAATTTAAATTCATATATTGCAATTGAAAGACAGATTTACAGTTAAAACCTATATTTTAATGGTAATATTCTCTGCCCAGCCCAGTTTGACAAATGATAGATTTATTTAGAGACAAAACTCTGTGTAAGGAAATTAAAATGTCGATAATGTAGATCTCCAACTGAAATAAATTAGAAAGAAAACAAAAAGAACCACCAAAGCAATCATCCCAGTTCAATGCAGACAATGGCTTCTAACATAATTCCTCAGATATTGTTAAAAGACATTCAATTTGAAGCTTGGAAATTTAGATATAGAAATACAGAGAATAAAATATGGATTATAGGATTTTACCCCAGAGCCCTTAGGATATGTCTCCCAGAATACCTAAATGAAGAAGAGGAATATATTGAGAAAACATTCAAACTTCTCCACTACCCACACCATTTCATCCTCAATGCTAAAAAACAAGCTCACAAAATTCATATAGCCCCAAAAAACAGATACTCCCAAAAATTACACAAAATTCATAATTCTGCCCTCCAATACCCTTTCAAATAAACTCACAAATAAATTAGCCATCCCTAACACTAGGATCATTACCACCACCTCCAAGACAATCAAGGATATAACCAGGAGGAAAAATAAACCAAACACCATTTCAAATGTAGGAATTTATCAGATAAAGTGTCTACAGTGCAAAAACATTTATGTGGGGGAGACATCATGTGATCTAAAAACTTGGATCTATGAACACTTGTGTTTAGACAGACATTCAAACTCACGGCTTATGTGAGACATAACTTTGATTTCACTAATACCAGCCTAATTAAAAAAAACAAAAAAACATAACCCTTTAAAATGAAAATATTTTGAAAATATATTTATAGTATTACTACCAACTATAAATACTTGTTTGAAACATATCACATCACCATCTTTCTACAGATCCATTATTCATGAACCAAAGTTATGTCTATCTAATACATAAAATAATGAAAATATACAAATCCCTTTCAAAAATACACATAAGAAATGCTTTAATGATAAATCTGAACCAAAACATGATTATTACAATATCTGCATGTGTCTCACTGACCCACACAGAGGTGATGACAACAGATATTCCCCACACTGACATAAATGAGGGTGACATCTATAGACATTCCTCACACTTATACGAATTATCATTATTGTCCAACTTATGCACAAGTGTTTCTTTACATACATACTCACACCATCACATATTTTAATATCGAAAATATTCCTCACACATATTTACTATGAGTATACACCTGATACATATCTGAGCAATAAGAACCAAACATCTTAGCATACCAGTACTTTGTCTTTTTACCTTTTTTCATTTCTCTCTTGATCTCTGATGAAGCTTTAATAAAAGTTAAACATGTTAAATTGATTGATATACATTTCCTACTTGTTCTTTATTTTATCATCTTGTGAGATAACTATCCCTATCTGATCTACATTTGCTCTTCAAATTCAAAGTGTTCCTTATTTGATACATTTTGTAATTTCTACTGCTAATTTGTAAAATTACAAAAGTTCATGATAAAATTACATCATTTGATTTATGCTTAAAGTTTAAACTTTTCATTTTGGTAAATTTTCAATTAATTTATTCATGCATAAAAAATGATGGCACATAAAATTGATATTTTGTTAAATTCTTACTATTATTAGCTTTTCACATGCAAGTCTTTAAATATAGTTTTTCTAAATATTATTGTTGTAATCTGCTATTTCACAAAGTTGGCCTTTTCCATCTTACAGTTTTGAACCGTTTACCATTGTCATAACAAATACAGCTGGCTTCACTAGGACAAACAAAATATATCTAAAAATAATATTTTCTAGTTATCTCCTTTCAAGCAAAAAAAGTTACAGAGAAAACATACAATTACATGTGGCATATTTGTGTGTATGTTAAAGAATTAGGATGAAAGAGAGAGATTAATTGTGTATATGAGGGGATGCTGAAAATTTCTCTGCCCAACCAAAAAGCTCTGTCAAAAAAAAAAAAAACAAAAAACATTTGGTCAGATTTTACTAAGTGGGTCGGGCTGAGAACTATACAGCACCTCTCTGTAAACAGAAGCTTAATTTAACATTTAAATTCTTCTAGTCTATAAAAATGTTCTGAGTTCAATTCTCACTTTAAACTTAAATATTAGTATATAAGTCTATCATAATCGAATAATGAGGTGTTCAAAACTCTTGAAGCAGAAGTAGATCTTGGTTTCAACTACCTGCATGTAATTTTTTTATGACTGTTCACAATTCTTGACATGAACAAAATTGTATGACAAAATCTTGAGATTACTTGAGAAATATGCATGAAACAAGTTGCAAGTGTCACAGGTGATTCTTTGCAGAGAAAGAAAGCAAATATTGTCATTGTTACAAAGAAAGAAGGCTTGACTAATTACCTAGTTATATTTATTGTTTTTTCTTCATTGCAAATTAATTCTTATTTATCAGATTCAGGCTCTTCAGCAGTCACCATAACTTTTAATACAGACATTTATCTCTTAGCATTTTCATCCAAATAGATCAACTGAAGCAAATGACACTGAAAAAATATCACTATTATGAGTGCATCTGTAAATTCAGTCGATTTACCACTTCATGCACTAACAACCATAAACATAAATATAAGCACATTAAAATAAAATGCCATAAGGTAAACATCACTCTTTAGGATATGAATGGAGAAAAAGCAGTGGTTAGTATAATTATCCATGCCATTTGATGATAGTATCATTGATGTTAATTGTACAGATAATAAAATTAATATATAGTGTTCCTTGTGACAGTGAAAGTAATATTTATGATAATAACCAGGTAGATAGTAAATGTAGGTGTACTCCCAACTTTTCTATAAACAAACACTGCAAAGAGTAATTTACAAACATAGACACACCCGCTGTATATACATGTAAGAAAGACGAATGACATCTGGTGTTTTGCACTGCTAAAAGAAAAAAAAAACAGAAAATAAAAAATAATTATTTCTATTAAAAGATTTGATTTATATGAATAGTTTTGTATTTTTCCAGCATTGCCATGAAACATCAAATTTGATTTCTAATTAATTTGTGAACTTAAGTTTTGAAATTAATGTAAATAATAAAATCAATTATACAAGAGAAAAGAAGTAGAGAGAAGAATATGAAGATGGTGGAAATAAGATGAATTTGTGTTATAACTATTGCAAAAAGGTATCAATCATTTAAGTAAATAAAAAAGAAAAAGTATACATTAGAGCAGTAGTTAAACTGCAATGGACAAGTCAGAAATCATTTTGATAGGAGGAAGCAATTTTGCCAAACACCTTATTGGAATATTATGAACATATGTAAAACAAATTTGTAAACCTTGGCATGAAGAAAGGATTATCAATATTGTCTGATTCATTATTACATCTGAATTCAAACCTCACTGGGTGTCCCATACTTGCAGCCTGGTATCAAAACTAAGCTAAGTTTAGTAAATAACATTGTATATCCATATTTATGTTTTTGTGTGTGCAACACTTTTTTTTTTTTTTTACACAAAGTGCACAGATACTATATTGATCTTGGACAATATCACCAGCAAGTGATATTTTAATCAAGGCAGGAACACAGATCCATATGCAAATAATCTTGGCTAGTCTTAATATAAAGGACATCAAGGTTTAATAGGGCCCTTTAAAATAAAAGAATAAATAATCAGTCAAGGCTGACTGAAGATGGGATCACCAAGCCACTGTAAATTCCATGAGCCTTTCATTAGCTGAATAGTATGTGCTTTGACAAGACTATATACAGTTTTGAATTTGAAGTTATCCTTCTACTAGACTGGTTGCCAACCGAGGTTGAAAAGCTTAGTCTACCCCACTATTTAAACCCATAGCTGGGGGAAGTCATGGACTGATACCTTCCCAAGGATATTTATATGAAAATGAATATAATGAAACTTGACTGGAATTTGAACTTGATTCTCCAGTTTCTCATTCTGAGCCACTACCTATTACACCACCCATAAATGTCATAAAAGCAAAATGTGTGTAACTGAAAACTGGTAAAATGAACACAATTAGATATAAATAACTGGGGTGAAGTTTCACTGACTTTCTTCTATTTCATGTTCTCAACATATATTTCAATAAAAAAATATTTCATTACTTCCTGTGGAACATTAGAGAAAAAATGCAATTTTGTTACATAAACCTGCTGAACTTTTAAAAATTGATAATGTACTCACATATTAAATCTACTGGTTTCCACTCTTCTGATATGCTCTTAAAGTTACACAATATAATCTGGATTTTCTTGACATGCTCTGATAACAGAACCTTTTGTGTCAATGTATTGGCTGAAATAAATGTTTTTGTTCATTTTCATCATTTTTTGCTTTGATACTAAACACTAAATGATATAAATGCAAAATGTAATCAGACAAAAAAGATTATTGTACACATCATTGAATTATAGATGTTAAGACCAAAAGTGATGTCATGAAAAAATAGAAGACTATGCAGATAGATAACTTAAAAGTTGGTTGTAGGATTAGTCTCTTGAACATTTTGTCTGTTTTGTTGCTCTACTTTTATAATGAGCACTTTACAAAACACTACTTGCCTTTAAATATTAAATTCTAGTATTTTTACATGTTTTCTTAGACATTATCAATTTGTGTTTATATATATATATATATATATATATATATGATCTAGTGATTAATTATATAACATTCTCTCATATATATATCAATTCTATAAAGAGCAGTTGACCAATGAAGGAAGCTCACTGATTGGTAGTGACACCACTAAAATATAAAATTTGAAACCAGCAACCATGTTACTAAATGGAGGTGTATGAAGTTGTATCCATATGATCATAGTTATAAATATCATGGACGACCACTGCCTTTGCATCTAAAAGATGTATATTGCAAATTATGCAATTTTCTATTATTCAAACAAGTATCTTTTACAGACAAATGTTCATCTATAAAAGAAAAAACACTTCAGAATGAGATACATACATTTTTTTAATAGTTGATTTTATCCTGGGATTTCCTGCACCAATCATATCATTTTTCATCATTAGTCCAGTAACTTTTGTTCTTTATGCATATTTTATGCTTTTGACCAACTTCTTTGATCAGAAAATTTCAAGTTTTTAAAAGTGTAAAAAAAAAAAATAGTCAAGAATGAATTCATTGTTCTTTTTTTTTTTTTATTGCTTACCATTCCCTCCCACAACAAGATGAGAATCAGACATCATTAACATTGCCAGCACTTTAAAGTTTGGCTTTAAAAGACTAAATAAGAAGGCTCTATTTTTGCCAAAAGATATCTGAACAAAAAAGTCAATTAAAAAAACAATACAGAACTGAAAAGGATTTGAAATGTCAAAATTAAATAAAGAATGAGATATAATTCAAATAAGTAATCTTGAAATGCAATAGGCGAAGACTTTAAGCTGAATAAGCTGAAGTTCTGTGTATAAAAAGCCTCTGTATGTGGTTGGTGAAGCATACGTTTTTTATTATTAATATATTCTGGGCCACTGAAAAGGAAAACATTAAGAATAGCTTTTCTTAGAGAAGCTATGGATAGGGAATGGAAAAGAGAACAGACACAGAATGAATAAGTAAGTAAATTTAGTTGAGTGTACTTTGCACTATCAACAAGAGCCGTCAGATGATATGAAGGTGTTTTGGGAATTTATAAATTAATTCAAGTTTATATAAAGATATTCATGCAAGTCAAATGAAGCATCATGAACACATAGACACATTAAGTTCTTTTTTAAACAATTCAGTAAATGTTACAGACATCGATTTCTTACTTATTTATCTATGTATATCTATATGCACATAGGTTGATACGAGAGGAAGAGATAGTGATTTTTAGAAGAATTATGTAAGTAAAACTTCATTATTTTAAAAATTTTCCACCTCATTTACACACACACACACACACATATATAACAAAATAAAGTTAGATAAAATTTCTTATACCACTTGATAAAATGAAAGACTCTTAATTTAGCGTCATGAATGTTGAGAGTACAACTTTTTTGAGTTGTTTTTTCTTTAATATTAATCCATTAACTGCACAAGGAGTAGTGCAGTTACTAATTTCTAAATTAAGTGGTAACTTTTAATAAATGGTAATTTTCATCATTTGAATTCAATTTTGTTTCTATGTGATTGAAATGTCTGTCATTTGCAGTTGAGCCATGTTACTGCAATGTCTGTCATTTGCTGCTATCCATGGTTGATGGCTTAAAGTACATTTAAAAAAAACATGGAAATTTTTATTTAAAGACATATTTCTATACATATATGTAAAATTGGCACACCATTGTTGTAAAAATCATCTCAGTGATATAGATTTTTTTTTAAATAACCTACTTTAAACTTTGATCTAAAATTCTAAAAAGTTATCAAATATTTTAATGACTTTCAACTGTCCAGGTTCTAAAAGCTCTTTGAAGGTCAATGTTATATTTGTACTGACATTCAAAAATTTAAGTTACTAATGGAAATTAGATTAGAACAAAACTGGAATTTTTTAATAAAAAAAAATTATTGTATTTTAAAAAAAGTAAGTGTTTTTTGTCTAAATATTTTGAGATTAGGAATTATCTTTATTATACACAGATTTGCTTGGATTAATGTTCTCATCTTGATTGTTATTGTCACAATGTTTCAGCTGTTATATTCTCAGTCTTTTTTCAGCTGTTGTAGTTGGTAAACTTTTAGAAATTTGAATTTATTCAATCCATGAAACTAAACAGGGCAGTAGTAAAAGAACAATCTACTCCCATCAACTGAATAAAGAGTTCTGTTTAAAAAAATTGATTTTTAAAAACTATACACATGTATATAATATTGAGAATTCACTTTGACAAATTAACAATGGTGAGATTTGAACCCAGGTTTCAGGGTTGGAAAGAGAATGCTCTAACCACTCAGCCAGATGATCCCAGCATACAGCACCTTTGGAAAGTACCTGAAAACCATGCCATAGGTTGACCTAAGGCTTGTGAGTGAAATTAGGTAGCTGGAACTGTTTGGGGGCCATCAATGATTGTGCTTGCATGAAGTTACAAGTTATTTTGATCAAGGTCTGAGTATACTAGTCTTGTTCAAACTGTTGATCACAGCAGATGCACTCTATCCTAGAAACTGTATGTAATGTCCACTCAGCATAGTTGCAGTATAAACCATAGGTGGGATTTGTGGGTGTTGAACAAGCAGACATCTGTAACAATGGTTAGCTAGTTGACTTAGCAAATGAGTAGACACCTATTATATATTATTCCTATGAAAGGATGACCTTAGTCGTAACCTGAATTCTATGCTCATGTGATCTTTGACAACTTGAAGCATTCAAGCCATCTGAAGATTGCATGAGCATGAAACTGGTTACAACTAGGGTCATCCTTTCATAAGAATTAACATTGTTAAGTGTTTTTTGCTCTGTCTAGGCAATCTCAGTTTTGAACACTTTACTGAATAGAAAAGTTTACTTTAATTTTTTTTTTTTTTTTCAGTATTGTCATTTTTGTTTGAGGGTTTTTAGGTTTTGGCAAGTTGTCCATTGGTTCCATCAATAGTTTTGGTTTTTCAGTGTGTGTGTGTTTAACACTTCAATATTTATGCAAAAAATGGTGACAACAATAGGTAATTTACTCATCTCTATACAATAAACTCTTTTGCTGATACAGTGGAAATACAATTTTGCTATTTTAAACTTGATAAATAAAATTTTAAATAAATTCATTTATGTCTTAGATTATTTTTAGCTTGCAAATAAACGGATAATAACTTTGTAATTACATTGTACTTATAAAATATCTGAAACTGAAATATTTCCATTTTTTATGGCACAGGTAAACTTGTTCATCTATAAATGTTAACTTTTAAAAATTGAAAAAAAAAATTATATCAGTATAAACTTTTCTAAAAACATCAATGATCTATTTGAGAATTTAAAAAAATGATGTATAAATTTCCCACCATTTTTATGAATGGAATATGCAGGATTTTTTTTTTTTTTTTTTTTTTTTTTTTCCATCAGCAACATTGAAATATACTTTCAAATTTAGATAAAGCAAATAAATAAAATAAAAAAAAAAGAAAGAAGTTTAAGTTACATTTGTTTTTCTAAAGTTAGTTGAGCTGTAGAAAGTCAAGATTAAATTACAAAATCCATTCAATACTGTTTAAGAAAAATTGCTTAGCTATAAAGATAAAAGAGATAAATCTGTTTTTCAATTTGACAAAATCATGACTGGTAAATGCTAGAAGTTTTCTTTTTTTTTTTTTTTTTTTTTTTTTACAATGATGTTTACCTAATATAAGACTCAAGAGCCACTCAATAAAAAGGTTACAGAATAAGTGGCACAGTTTATAGGGATATGTGGGGAAGATAACAGTTTAACTTGAACATGTTAAGATTGTAGTAATCAGAGAAGCATCCACTTGGGAGTCAGTTCCACAAAGCAGTAGTTCACAGGAAGAAATTGTCTGAGTGGGAACTTACATCTCACCATTGAAATGCGAAGGGAATGAGGATGGCTTGATACAGTGTGTGTGGCATGGTAGGTCTTAGCCATGAAGGTTATAACTGGTGGAACTAAGGAATATAGTTCATCTGAGCACTTTCCATGGAAATAGTGACAGAGAAGTGAGAGTCTTGCGACATTTCATCTGCAGGAAAGTGGTTGCAGAGTGGAAAATAATTCAATACCCACAAATACATGGAGATGCTTTTTAACTCTATTGAGACTGGAAAGTGAAGACTGAATAACTCCTGCCTGTATATAGCAGCAGTACTCTATTTTCAGCCTGATCTGGCTCTTGTAAAGGTAGAGAATAGCAGAAGGAGTCAGATACTTACTGAAGTGGTACAGGGAACTGACCATTTGTAAAACTATTGTATTTAACAGATTGCTGATTTTCTTCTTTATTTTTTATTTTTTTTTTTTAAAACCAAAATTAAGTGAAGGTGTGGAAATTAGATTAAAACTTGCTTTATACATTTTGTATCTGAAGAGTATTGAAAGGTTTTTAGCCCACAACCTAAAATCATATTTCTGATGCTCAGTCATTGAAAAACTAATTTTGGCAAATGAGTTACACCAAGAATTTTTCAGCACCTCCCTGTAGAGTTAGAAATAATTGCATACTGATCAAGAGTAAATGCCAGGAATTTTACAATCCACTTTTGACATATGATTCAGCTGATCCTTCTCTTTCTCTCTCAATAAATCCATTCATTCTTCTATTCTATTATTAAACAATTCTTCTTTAATGTCTGTTATTAGCTTGTTAACCACTGCTTTACTGAAGGCACCAAAATGGCAATTAAGATAAAGGATTACCATATATACTTGAGTATAGTGCAAATATATTTATTTATATAAAAAATAGGGGATCGCACTATACACAGGTATTATTTTTGAAAAGGTTAAAAATCATGCACTTTCAGTGACTTGTTGCATTATACACTGATACCTTTTTATCTGGAGCTGTTAAAATTTCAAAAAATTCAAGGGTCACACTATACATGACGTCAGCTTATACATAAGTATACAGGGTATAGACAGAAGGAGAAGTATATAGGTAAGTTTCACACTCTGGAAACAGATGTGCCATTTCCTACTCAGGTAATGCAATCAATTTATCTTCCATGTGTACATATAAAAAAATATATTGACAGATGTACAAGGTTTCAACATCCATTGTGAAATGGTCATAGATGTCCAAAATTATGATACTAATTATAAATAGTTGAGTCTAAATGCTTTTTTTCTGTGACTTCAAATTAATTCAGCTCAAAGTGATCACACAACTGAATTTGTCTTGGACAAACACAATGCTAGAGAAATGAGTATTATATAACACAATATAGGGATTAATTTCTAAAAGACCTACAATAATTATTAGGGTGTATCTAAAGTATTTTCTTTTTTTACAGCCCTTTACTCCAAAATTTATTTCATGTATGCATCTAAAGACTATCTATGACTCCACTATATTATAGATATCATTACTATTAAATGGTACCTTTTGTCTAAAATGTTATAATAGTGGATACAAGTATTGAGATTCTGGCAATTTTGATGCATTATCTTAAACTGAACTTCAAAGTTGCTGAAGCTGCTCATATAATTTAAGAATTGGAAAGAAATGAAACAATATCTGATTATACTGCTACAAAATGGTTTAAGTATGTTAAAAGTGGTGATTATCCCCTGGAATAATGCTCAGAAGTGGACAACCATCAGCTGTCCATTTTCAAATGAGGAGAACCTAACCACCAATACTTGAAAACTTTTAGAAAAGCTAGGATCAGTGATGAATAGAAAATTACATAAGCTTGTACAATAAAGAGTTGATTAAAAAAAGATTTTTGCTAGACCTTAATATTATCTGTTACATAGAAAACAAAATCCTAACTCTTAAATTTGATTTCTTTTCTTAAATTTTCCCTAGAAATTAATAGACATTTACTATCAATAATATGTATGAGAAAATATTTACAATGAAGAGGTCATCATGAAAGCCACTTTTTCAAGACATCACTGTGCTGCTCTTAAAATAATTTTCATGCATTCAAAATGTCAATTGTTGGTATTCGATTTTTGTATCAGCCATGCTCAGAAAGTACAATGTGTCACCTGCACATGATCAAAGATGAAATGTTTTGATAAAAGCAATACAGACAAAAATAATCCATGAATACTGACAGCGGACTGACAGGATAATTATCAGCCAGGAAAAGTTTGGCACTGCACATAATGTGCAGATGCTGTAATGGTGTGTGGGTGATATAATGTTTATTAACATGGAGAAGGGAACCATCAGGCTAAGTTTAAATTCTGGATGAGCCATTGTTCTCATTTAATGCCTTCAGGAAAGGCATAAATCCATCTCTTCTTTCCAAAAAATAGTAAGGCAGACTGGTCTCTTTAGCTTTGGTAGGGCAACCAGTATAAGAGAAAGATAACTCCACATTCAAAACCCCTTACCAGGTAGGGTAAGGTATAATACTGTTCATGTTTCACAGGCTTTGAGGAAGTAATGCAAATTTTTGAGAAAATAATTGGAAAAAAAAAAGTGTGTTTTTGATACAGATAAATCAAAAACTTCTCTTCCTTAAGTGCCATATCTCTTCAAACTGTAAGTGATCACAGCTCTCTATAGCTCCTTTCTCTTTAATATCTGTAAACTATTCATTATCATGATTGTTCTTGGAAAAGATAGTAGAGTGGTTTCCTGTTACCTTCTCCACACTTTTGAATTCAAAGATCTTTTTCAAATGGCTACCAACTAAGGCTACAGAGCTCAGTTTTCCTTACTATTTTACCCATATCTGGAAGTAGAAGAGATAGATTCATGCTTTTTGAAAGGTTACTAGGATAAAGTGAATGTAAACTGTTTTGATTGAAATTTGAACCTGACTTGTCAATCTCATTTTCTATGTTGTTGACTGTTATTCTACCTGCACCTCTTCATCAAACAACTAACAAGAATAATTTCAGTTTTGAAATTCACAAACCAATCTTTCATTTTATCAAAACAAACAACAATTTAGGTATTTCTTTATACTAAAATTCACCCAATTCAAGGAATGAAATCACTCAAAGTGAACACTTACAGTCAACAAAATGGTAATGTTGAATGAGATGTGTAATATCAATGGAGTAGGTGGTGGCAGGTAATAAAAATTACGAGGAAAGATGATGACTGAACTTTGATTTTAAGAGGTCAAGACTGAAGTGTTCAGGAAAGCAAGCACACACAATTCTGAGAGGCAGTTCTTAGAAAAAAGATACCCGAGGGGAACTTTCTTCTAACATTTGGAATATAGTGGAAATGAAGATGATTTAACTCCATGGAAACGGCATGGTGTGTTCTAACTGTAAAGATCTGAAATGGTGGAACTACAAAATGGAACTTGTTTGAACATATGTTATCGAAATAACAGGAATAGCAAAAAGCTTGCAACATTTTGACTGTGAGAAAGAGGTTGCAAAGTTGAAAACAAGTCATCACCCATAAGACCACATAAATGATTTTGAGCTCAAATAAGGCTGGAAATTGAGGATTGAGCAGCATGAGCCCAGATATGGCTGCAATACGTTATAAATTATTGTCATAACTTAGCAAATTACGTTTTAATTTTCCCTCTTTATGACGGCTTAAAATCTTTCACAGCATTACTAGATAGCGCTATATAAAATGAAATGAATTAAGTCTGACAATTATTTAATATATTTTCTGTTTATATGTTATTTTTATAGATACAATTTATTTGAGTAAATGCTCAGTTTTTAATTAAACAGTATTAATTACATTTACTAGCCTGAATGCTTCAGAAATTTTGTAGAAAATATTTGTTCTCGAACAGGAATCAAATGTGTATTCCTATACAGAAACTGGCATTTGATCTGACATGTTGTACCATTTAGCTACAAAGAAGTGTCTGGTTAGCAAAGTCCAAATTATTGTTTATAAACAACACAATCTTCAATAATTTTTCTCAATTGATCATATCTACTCACAAAATGTACCTTAACATATAATAAAATAGATTAAGTAATTAATACTTTTTAATTAAAAATGGAGCACTGTATCTGTAAAACTAATGTATAAAAAGAAAATATATTAAATAAGTGTCAGACTTAAACCATTTCATTATGTGTTGTCATTGTTTATATATATATATATATATATTACACAACAAAATCCAAAATTACCTCATATAGGGGGCGGTATAGATCTATTTCAACCAACAAGAAGTAAAATAGTCTTATTCTACCCTGGTGTAGAGACTGTTCATGTCAGAATTAAAAATTTAAAATTTAACTTTGACAGCAGTCTAAAAATTGATACAGAATTTATCCATTTCGATGTCTCAGTCAGATGAAATGCCAGAGTTGGTAGTAAGGGGAGGTTTGAAGGTATTAGCCTTAAAGGAAAGAGGTTTTATAAAATTAATCCGGATATTAACCTCATGACATTAAATTGGGGTTATATGAAGAAGAATGAGGTGTTAAACTGAAACTAAAAGAGGGCCAAAAAGGAGTTTTATATGATAAAAAAAACCTTCAATTATACATACGTTCCTACTTAAAAAATAACAAATTATACTTAAAAATGAGATATATTAGAAAGATTAGCAATAAATCATATTTAGATAAATTATATTAAATTTAAGTAAGAATATAATTAAAAAATTTTATATTAAAGAATAAAAAAAATTTTAAGATAAAATAAATTATCCATTTTTAACTTAAGTTTTAATATTACTAGAATCCACTTGGATTATATACCAATGGATTTATTACCTAAACTATATCAGGTGAGGTCAATAAGTCTATCGATTAATATAACTATTAGTTGAATTTTGATCTCAACTTTTTTGTAAATACATGAGACCCTTGCCCAGTTTTCCATCAGCCAGCCAATAATTATTCCACATGTGTCTCTGTTCTAATTTACACCAGTATGCACCAAAAGCTGGAAAAGGGCCTACTGCATTTCCACAAGGTAACAAAGATGAAAACTTACAACATGTTGAGAAATGATAACTCAACCCATGTTTACAATATTATAAAATAGGTGATTTTTTATTCAGGGCTTCATTAGCTCAGTTTAGGTAGGCAAGTAAATAACTGCAAATAACTATCATATCAGTCAAATAGCTCAGTAACCCCCACTACTGACCAACTCTCTAACCATCTACACATCTCTATGTATGGTTGTCAATATGAAGAGTGGGGAACATCAGAGTCAAGCATAGGACAGTGTCTCCTATCAATGTCGCACTAGAACTGGCTCCCTTGATCTTAAGCATGACTGTTGATGTTTAGCCCAGTAACTAGATATGTTCCATGTCCAGGGTGAGGTTTATTGTTATTTGATCTCAAAAGCCCCCATCCACTCATTTACTTTTCCATTCCCATTTGGTCAAAGTGGATGTTACTTCAAACATTTCAAAGAATCCCCTTTTACTAGCCATGAGACAAAAGCATATAAGACCAAGATAAAAATCACACCTTCCTCCTCTATCTTGGTGTCTCAATCATATATTTTCACTGTATAATGTTTAATTTATATAATTAATATTTCCGACTGAATAATAAAGTGTATTACTGAGGAAAGAAATTATTTTGAAAAATGTGTTCTCCAAAATAAATGATTTTTTTTATCATTGAGCTATGGATTTATTGAGGTACCTACATATTCACCACAGAATTAAGTGAACTGACAAAGACAGATTATATAAAAAAAAAGTACTTGTGCAAAATAAATGTGGACTTTAAGTAAACTAACAGAACAAATGATTTGCTCATCAACAAAATACATAAAATCTAAGGACAGGACACTAATATTAAAGAAAGAAAAAATACTTCAGAGAACTCTTCCATGATGAAAGAGGACAACCTGCAATACACCAAAATATCAGAAATATTAAAATCTGACGTAGAATAGTATAAGCCAAATTGAAGAGAAACAATGCAGCAGGACCAGATGGAATTGTAATAGAGATACTGGCAGCCTGAGATGATTTCAGTATTGACAGGATTACAGACATAATAAATGAAATATACAACAGTGGTGATATACTGGAATAGTTGTGGAAAAATTTAAAAACCTACTGGAACAAGATCTACTTGAACAAGTTCTGTCAGGAGGGAGAAAAGGGCCTCTCCATTAGTAATTTTAAGAAAGAAGGATGGGGATCTATATATTTTTCGTGACTACAAAACAGGCATAAACCACAAAATATGTGCAGACTCATCTCCTATCCCCAATGTAGAAAGGACTTTGAACTTCCTTGTCGGTATGAAAACATCCTTTAAAATTGATCTAAAGTCAACAAACCATCAAATACCTATTGATGAAGACTTTAAAGAAGTCACAACAATAAACATGCCAATAGGCTTATTAAGATGGAAAAGAGAGCCATATGGAATTAAAACCTCAAGTGCAATTTTTCAGAAAGCTATAGAGCAAGTTATTAGTAGTGGTATATAAAAAATACAATATGCTACCAGGATGACATTTGTGTTGGTGCTATTAATGACAAAGAATTGAAACGGAAAACCAGTAGGGTTTTGAATAAGTTAAAAAAAAAATGCTGGATTAACAATAAAAAAAAAATGCCTGCACAACATTAAAAAAATATCATTTTTGGGATACTCTATATCTAATAAAGACATATCACCATACCAATTGTCAATTGACAAATTATTAAAAGTTGAAGTACCTAAGAACAAAAATGAATTGGAATCCTTCTTAAGACTTGTAAATTTTTACAGACAATATGTAGAGCAATACTCCAAATTGATAGAACGTTTTGCTGCTTTAAGAAAAATAATGTGGAATTTATTTGGACAAAAGAACAACAATTTGAAAATTTAAAAGCTGTTCTGGGAAAGAAGCCAGTAGTAAAAATATTCAACCCTAGAAAGGAATTAGTCATAACAACTGACGCAAATGAACACTCAATTTCAGGAATATTAACTCAAGATGGTCATCCTATTATGTATCTTGAGAAAATAGTCAAAAGCCGAATTGAACTAATCGGATATTGAGAAAGAAGCATCGGCCATAATATGGACAACAAATAGATCTCATCTGATTGGAAAGAAATTCCTACTAAGGTCCAACCATAGACCTTTAGAATTCATATTTAATCCTAGGAAGGAACTTCCTAAGGTAATGTTATCTAGAATTCTAAGATGTTAATGGTGTTTAACTATGATATTAAGTATGTGAAAGGCAATACCATTCTGTATGTAAACGCTTTGTCAAGATTGAAGTTAGTCTGTGGTAAATTGGATTCTGTTGTCAGATTTATAATAATTAAGCTTAAGTTTTTGACAAAATTGGACTATACTTGTTCCTACCAATTTTTTTTTTTTTTTTTTTTTACTAAGGTTTACCTAATACAAGACCTAAGAGCCACTCAAGGTAGAGGGTTACTGTGTGGAGTTGTATTAGTGTAAGTAAGGACAAGTAGACTTTAGAAGGAACTGGAGACCCAATCCTAAACTGGAAACAAGACATAATCCTTTACTCCTGTTCAAAAGGCTAGGGAGGAGTATGAACCAGACAATAGGCAAGTCTATCTACTCCTATTGGTGGAAGAGAAAAAAAAAAATCAAAAAAAAAAAATCTTCAATTTCTTCACCTTAACCAGCCAATATTGAATTTGTATTTTTTTTTTTATCTCAGACAAAGTAATACAATATATAAATATTAAATTAATAATCAAGTAAGGCAGAAAATGTAACTCAATAAATACTGTCTTTGTGATAAAGACAATGGTATTATCTTTAACTTTGAGAAGGGTTATTAACCTCCTTAATCTGGTTTTGACCATTGAACCTCTTTATATATTCAGTTGACATGTTGTCTTAGCAACAGTAATGGTGTATGCATCATTATTTGAACCAGCATGCTCATCTTGATTATTACACAAACATTTCAGCAGCCTTCTTTATAGCTTAATAGATTAATGCATTGTTAAAACATACCTGACTTTCTGGCAGTTGTGAGTTCAATTCTAAGGTTTGGTAGTGCTGAAAAGTCACATACTCTGGTTTAATGAAAGAAACTGACAAACAATACAAACATGAATAAGACTGGTGACTATTATCTGATAAGATATACCACCTTAAGACAGAAAGCAGAATGTGAATAATTTACCCTCATGGATTGAATAAAATGTTCATTTCAAGATTGGTTGATTGATTTGTTTCTTTGATTATTTTTTTACAGCTCATTAACCTTTTGCAGGTTATTTAAAGTAAAAATATATTTTTAGATTGTAAGAATATTTTGGCGATGATAATGATTTACTGATACACGTCCTACTAATTAACCCATAGCTGGAGGGAGAAGTGGATTTCTACCTTTCCCAAGAGTATATGTGCATAAATGAATATAACAAATCTGACTGGAATTGGAACTTGGGCCTCCAACTTCAAAGTCTGAACTGCACATCCAAGCTTACAGCACCTGAAATTCTCAAGTGGTCACCCATCTAGGTATTGACCAGGCTTGATGTTGCTTAAATTCAATGATTGTATGAGACCAGAGGGTAGAATGACTGAAATTTTGTGAGTCTAACAACCAAGATGAACATGCTGTTCTAAATAATAAAGCATATAATAATGATAATTCATCATCTCAGAGATTCTGATATAAAATACCATCAACAGACATACAAAGAGGAAGCAAAAGCATCTCAGAATCATTGTGGGTGACAAATTATTTTCCACCTTGCAACCCCTCTCTCACAGACGGGTTATGGCAAGTTTCTCATTGCTCTATCGCTACTTCCATGGAAAGTGCTTGGACAAACTGCATTCCTTGGTTCTTCCAGTTCAAACCTTCAAAGGCTGCCATGCCACTCATATTGTAGTAAACCACCCACATTCTCTCTGTATTCCATTGGTGAGAAGTAAATTCTACTAGAACAGCTTCTTTCTATGAACCACTGCTCTGTGGAACCAACTTCCAAAAGGGTGTTTTCCCAATCACTACAATCTTAACCAGTTCAAGTCTAGAGTTAACCATTATCTTCTCTCTCTTATCTACATAAACTACCTCTTACTCTGTAACTCTCTACCTCAAGTAGTCCCCAGGTCTTGTACAAGGTACAACTCACTGTAAAAAAAGGAGTTTAAATGGTCTGAACCTTGTTGGATAAATATAATATTATTTTAATTTTTTTGCTTCATCTTAAGCATGAACAAATTTAAATGCATAAGTTACTATTAAAAAATTTAAATAATAAAAATTCTTTTCTGCTGTATTGTTAAAATTACTTTGTGCTAAGATCCATCATGAAATTTCCATGAATTCTGCTTGTAGATTTTATTGGATTCATTTGTTGAAATAATTCATTGTGGACAAAGACAAGTGATGGACATTTTTCTTCTGCTATACTCTTTCTTTCTAATGAACATATCAAGTTAATATTAAAACTAAAACAAAAGCCAGCAGATTGTAGAGAATAGATGGTAAAATCTATGAAAGGAAATCACTAGCTTGTTTCAGTGTTAAATGTAGTGAGCAAAGTGTTGAAAGAAATGCATCTTCATAAATAATTTCCTTACTCTACCTTATGATATTGATCAACATTTACTGATCTTATAAAGATTTTTAATCCTTTACATTGTTCAATGAAAAATATTAAACCACTCAAAGATACAAGATGTCACCACTGTTACATACAACTTCAATCAAATTTTAGCTATCTATAATTGAAATCCAATAATCAGTAGGCTGCTATATTTGATCAGATTGGGTAAAATTGTCCATATTTTTTCTAGGTAAGTAAATAAACTTTTTTTCTTCTTTCATTTCATCTTTTTTATGAATAAAAATAGCAAAAATCAACTCAAGATTATCTTTCTTTTAGTTTCCTTAACAAACATAAAATAAGCAACTTGCATATAAAGCTTTAGACATTTTCAGTAAATATTCATGTAAGCATTTTTGCTAACAAAAGACTTTTAGAAAAAATACTTTATAAAACAAATCTATTGACAAATCTTTAAAAAAACAACAAAAAAAAACAAAAAAAAAAAAACAACAATGGCACTATTGTTGAGTTTTTGTTAGATAATGCAAAACTTTGATTAAAAAAAGTATCATGAAATATCCCAGAGATACCAAAATTCTTGTCAAAAGTTGAAATTATAAAGCATTTATTACTGAGGATAATAAAAATTCAGCAAACTGTCAAACAGTAACATTTATCTTTGGTTTGTTTATAGCAATTCAAGTACTTTTCTTTTTATTTCACAGAAACCATGGATTTGTTTCCTAAGTGCATTGCCAGATTACAGAGTTAGTAACAAAGAGCTTTTAAGATCTTTTTAATCTTTTTTATTTAATTTTAAAATACTCACAAACATTGTGTTCCCTATTCCTTATCATTTGAACCTGTAGATGAACCTACTTATAACTTCATTGATCAATAGATTTGAAACATAAAACATTGGTCTGTTTTTTTTCTTGGAGAATCATACCTCACTTCGTCACCTAAACTGGATACAATGAAATTTTCTACACATACAAGAGTACTTGATGTCTAATGACAAGCACCTTCATTTTCAACGTATATGTGTCTAAGAGTAAAATGAAGTAACAATTATATTACTTATGTAACAAAAAGTAAAGAACAAAGAAAAAGCTGATCTGTTGGCACAAACTACAAGCAACAATAACAAAGAAAATCAGTTACAGCATTTCATTCAGGCATTGCATCAAGTGGGTGGGTATGGTCAGCAGTGCTGGTTGACTGGTCAGTTGAAAGAAAGTAGTTTATTAACACTGACCAGTAGTGGCAATAATAACATTGAATACAACCAAATACATGTACTTTATCTAAAATATAGAAAAAAAGGGGAACACAACAAAATTGTTGGAGAATCGAAAAATAAGAGACTCATGTTTAGTTTAATCAATGTGATATTATTCTGTTTTACAAACAAATACACATGGAGGTGTTCCTAATAAAGATTGAACACTAATGGTGAGGAGTACTTCCTTAAATTTTATCTTTAAGCCTAGTCTAGTGAATTAAAGCCATAAAGTTTAAGACATACACAGGATTGAACTCACTATGGTATTGGTCAGCAACTGCAAGACATCTTCCTAACTGTTACCCCACTATGTCAAGGTGTCTTTTAGTATTAAACTGAGCTTACTACACATGACAAAAAGTAAAAAGAACTTGAGATTGAATTCACAATAAGTAGTCATTTATAAAACTAACTCCTTCACTATGTCGATCATGTTTTCAGTTCAACCTTGACATTGCAGAAATTGCTTTATGCTATAAAATTTAACGAAAATGTTTAAGGTTCTAAAACGGATAAAAAAGAATTATATCAAAATACTGTGATATTTCCTCTTAATAATAACACAAATTATAAAATTTTCTTTTTATTATGTTTTGAGTATTTTTTTAATCATTTATCCTCTTTTATAGCAAATTTTTGGAGGTACAACAAGTTACAAGAGAGACAGAATTGAATAGGCAAAGAAAAAGAAAAAATGTAAGACTTTTTACAAAACAAAATCATCTTAAAATAAAAAAAGATGGGGGGGGGGAAGTAAAACTCCATCTTCAGGATTTCAAATTTTTTACTCCAAAATTTTGAAGGGTATTTTTTTTTCCTAATTTTTTTGTATAATTTCTCTTACCTCAACGATAGATTAATTGTGTTGTGAAGATCAGTTATGCAAATTACAACACTATGTCAAGGTAGAGTATAAGTTACTTCCCTTGTTATTTTTATGGCGGAAGCTACACTTTGATCTTTGATGCACAACACTCCAAAGTTAATGTGTGTGTGCGTGTGTATACGTGTGTGCATATATGACAAAAAAGTTGTTCTGTTTATTAGAACAAAGCTTCTATAATTTGCTATTTTACATTCGCGTGAAAAATAAACAGAAGAAATGCAATAAAAGAGAAAATGACAGATCAACGACAATCAAATTAAGAAGTCATCTCTCATTGAGAATTTGCCAAATTAATCAATAAAAATCGAGTTATAAATTCTGGAAAACCACTTGTAGTTATTTAGTCAAAAACTTAGATAAATTTCATTGGTCAAACATTTTTAGACTATTTCTTTGAGCGGTTTTTCCAACTGCTTACTACCGAATATAATCAGAGTGGGAAAAACGCCAAAAGGCGATTTGGAATCCATCCCATAAAGAAGCACAAACATAATTATTTATAAAGACAACTTAAAAGTTCTGTGAATAATGCCTTCTTAACTGGAATATTAACCTAGGTCCTATATTTTGAAAACTAAGTATATGAAACCGTTGAAACGGTAAAAAAAAAAAAAGTGTTCAAAACGTTTTTCGGCATGATTTTTTTTCACCTCAGATCCTTCTTACTTGTAAAATTTGTAATACTCTTCTAAACGGTATTTTTAAAAATTCCGAGTTATAATGCAAAATAACAAACAAAATAAAATATAGGACCCTACAAACAATTATTAATTCATTCTTACGGTTGTGGATACTGAATGAAGAAGATACACAGGAAGGAAGGAAGGAAGGAACGAACGAACGAACGAACGAACCCAACCCAACTGTGTTTATAATCAAAGATGACTTGCGTGTCAACTGTCAATCTTGTGCTTCGTGCTTGGAGTGGATAATATCGCAAGCTTCAGTTCTTTTTTATATTTATCAACTTTTTTCCCCCTATTAATTTGATTTTGATAAATTATTTGCGTTTTACAGTACACATTATTTTTTTAGTGATATTCACATTATTAACTTTTTAGGGTAGATTCAACACGAAGCGTCAGCATTAATGTAGGGGATATTAAAAAAGTAATAGACAGATCAAATAAATAAATAAAAAAAAAAGGAAAAAAGATTTGATTTTTCGCAATAACACTATAGGTAGGTTCGAATACGATTCGGTACTTTTAACTTTCAGAAAGAAACCAACGTCTACTCCAAAGAAGCAACAACAAAAACAAAACACCTTGACCTATCCTACTATCATGACAAACTGTGATCTTTAGACTTTGTGTAACAAGAAATTAGCAACTAGTCAAAAAAAAAATACAAAGAATTTCGGTTAAGTTCGGTTTAAGATTGTTAATTTTGCCATAGTGAATATAAATTTGTTTTTTAAATAACTTCAAAAAAATTGTCTGAGTATTTATTTTATAGATGAGAGGGTAAGTAAAAAACAAAAAAAAATTAGTTACAAAAGTAAACAATGAAAAAACGCCTGTTGCAGCGAAACAGTCTTCTTAGCAAAAAGTAAAAAAGGTCAACGCGAGGAAAAAAAATCAAAATGAAAATTAAGAAGGAAAAGAAAACAACAGCTACTTTCACTTTTGCCACAAAAGACAAATAATGACAATAAGTGAATTTGTTTTTGTTAAGTTTTTCTTTTCTTTCTTTCCTCTCCCCTTTTTTTGTAAAAGAATTGAAATATAAGATAATGAATGAATGTTCAATGGATTGGAATGTAAGATGAAGCTGGAAAACAGAAATAAACAATCGGGGTAAAAATATCACTGAGTGAATTGTTAATAATTCTAAAAAATATTATGAACTTTGAAAATTGCTTCTAGCAGAAACATTTTTTGTGTTGTTTTGACAGATAACGTTTCTAAACCCAACAAGCGTGTGTGTGCGTGTGTGTGTGTGACAGTTGCATTATGAACCGTTACTGCTGTACACAAAATGTAAAAAAAAAAAAACTTCAGAGGCACCCTAGTAAGTTGAATTTTTTAAAAGTTGAACACTGATTAATAAAAATATGACAGAAAAAAAGTAAGTACAAAATAATCAATTCTCACCTTCATTTTGAAAAATTTGAAAAAGCTTTCCTTTGTTGCTGTTGGTGACAGTGTTTGCAAGAGAAATGTATGCCACTGCGCGAAATCAACTGTCTTTTCGGTAAAAAAAATAAACTTCTTCCTGTTACTTAAACTAACAGTCATTTAAATATATCATCAATGTCTTTGCACAACGTACACGCAAGCGTGTGACTTTGTACCTTTCGTGTGTACGCACCTGTGTAGTGAATGCTTCTGCTGATGTGTTTAAGTACTGTAATTTACGTTAGCCGAACGCTATAGTGTTCGTTTAGAAACACGTGTATTTTTTTTTTTTACCCGTGTGTAATGCGTATGCATGTGATGACTGACAAGTGATTCATTAGGGTCGCCTATCACAGAAAAAAAACTTTTAGTTTTCGTTGTTCGATGACTTGTCTCTCAAATTTCATTTATTGTAGCAAGTTCGACCTCACTGTATCAAAATGTAAAAAAATATCAAGAATGCGTCTAGTTTTAGCGAAGCACACCATATTCACTAGTCTTTGATGTTTTCACTAGTGTGAGTGACCTTGTGCCAGTCTATAAGGCTTAGATCTGCCTTAAAGTCTGATAGTAGAGTTGGTCCTGTGTTGAATTTATTTTCTAGGCAAACAAACCTTTTTAAAGCATTTTTTTAGTATAACTACAATATAATCTTTCTAAACGACATTTCCACCTTATCTGACCTTGTGCAAAAAGAAAAAAATCGTAAGATGCACATGTGTGTGTACACATGAGTGAATATGTGATGTGAATTTCCAAAGCGTGTAAAACGTGCCATACGTAAAAAAAAGGAGGTGTAAAAAGCCGGCAAAATAAATTAGATGTGAAGAAAATGAATGAAATAAAAAAAAAACTAAAGCAACATACACTGTTTTTCTTTATAAAAATAATTCCTCGTAATAAGTACAAAACAAAGTAAACAAGTGTGGATCGCGTTTTCCTGAAAGGTGTGTGTGTGTGTGCTTGTGTATAAGAAGAGCTGAATGCAAACTCCACTACTAAATTAAAAGTTTTTACTTTTAATTTAGTCAAGTGTGCTGTCCTTGTAAATGCGCGCACACACACACACAATCTCACAAAGAAAATGAGTAGTTATTTACAACAGAAGCTGAAAACTTGAAAACGACCAATTTACCTTCGGTGTCTAAAAAAGCCAATTCCCTCCCTATACCGGTCAAACACTACGGGTCTGATTGCCAGAAATAAAGATATTGTCGAATAATACACATGACACAGGTTTCATCGGTCACGTCCAGACACAAGAAAAAAAATTTGATTTTTGTGGGGATTTCTTATTTGTTTTTTTTACAGTTTTTTTACTTTTAACTTTTTCTTCCTATTGCTCAACCGCAAGCTTTTTTTTCCTGGTGAGCAAACTTCAACAAACTACAACTACATTCATCGAAATTCTTCTATATTCTTCAGGTATTTCCGTTTTTTAATTTGCGTTTAAAAAACAACTTTATGGCAAACAAAAACCAAAGAAAGACACTTAGAACTTCTAAATGTCCCGGAATCAACCACAAGCGGAAATCGAGACTTACAGTTTTTTAGTTTACTTTAGTACACCACACACAAAAAAAAAAAACACATTGCATCTAATGTTAAAAAAAAAAAGAAATTGTCAATATACAATAAAAAAGCGTTAATTACTAAAAAAAAAAAAAATTACAGCAGGCCGCAGGGGGTCTTTTAAAGGTTGCACACCCTGTGCTTGTTACAGTCAGTAGGTCCTAGATCACTGAAGTCAATTATTTTGTATGCGTACAAAATCTTAATAATAATAACGAATTTTTTCTAAAAACAAGTCAATGAATAAGAAAAAGAGCAAGGAAAAAGAAGATGCACAAAGAAAGAGTAAAAACAGCAGGCGACCGAGACTAAAAAACATCACCATGACAGTAACAACCTTCTCCGCACTTCTTGCTTCCTTACTTAAAAAAAGGCAACAAATTGCAAATAGCGATGAAATAAATAAATAAATAAATAATTTAAAAAAAAAGAAAGAAAAAATATCGCTTACAAACTGGCTGTTGTAAGTTTCAGTGTTCACCTGCACGCGAACAGTACCATTGTATGCGAACAACTATTTATAGATCAGCTGATCTATACTGTATAAATGTAGAGCGTGAATGTATCTATCACCTCCCTCTATTATTTCAAGGAGGATCTGCAACACAAATAAATGGACCAGCCCTAGGACGAGGAGTGGCAAACTGGTCTCTTAACTTCCTCCTAAAAAAAAAAAGAAACAAAACGCACACATACACTTGCTGGTGTGGCTTATTGGCAGTATTGCGGACAGAAAGTTGAGAGTTCTCAGGGTCATACCCAAAGTATTCGTTGGTGCGCTTGTGTATGTGTGGGTGGGCGTGAGAGAGAATTCATTTGGGTTTTAAAAAGTGAAAGTAGTTTGTTATAAAGTGGTTTGATTAGTCTTCTTGTAAAATACGCGATAATGTCGAGCACTATGTGTGATGGACTAAGTTCTGTTAAGAAGAGTATCTTAGTCTTAAAAAATGCTTTTTTTTATTATAATATAATGCCATTTAGTTAGGGCATGGGCGATCATGGTTCTCCACAACTTTATTTTGTCTCTTGTTTTGACACTCTCCTACCCACCTTTGACCTTGTTTTGACATCCATTCACTTATATTGATTACCCTGCCCCATCCAGATTTCAATAGATCCCGTGTGTTAAATTCTCTAAACCCTCTTTCCTCATTATGTGTTGCAGAAATTTCATCTGTCTCTCTCTAATTGTAAATATCCGTTTTCTTGTAGTTCCCGCTTTCCTTTTTACTCGTCACTCACTTGTTCTGTCTGTAATATTTTCAATTTCAACATTCGTCCGTAACAGAGCGAAAAATGAAATCGGCGAGCCAAGTTCTAATTCCAGCTGAGGCACTTAATATTCCCTTCACTCACACTAAAATTAGCATCGGGAAAGGTGTTAATCCACCTCTTCTCCTCCTAGATATGAATTAAAAATAGCAAACTGGACTGTCGAGCCGTGGTTGGCAACCAATCTAGGAGAAGAATTCTGAATTCGAAGCTATAGAAGAGGCAGCGAAAGACCACTTCACTATGTTTCCTGAGGACAACTATGGTAACGTACAGTTTATGTTAAAGAAAGAAGTCGTGGAGAGCCATAACTGCCTACTTACTGGAAGGGGCATGGTACATAAACAAGCTTGAGGGAAAACTCCCGTCAACGACACGAATACATGAATGAGTTGTGCACTACAAAAACAGGTAAAAAAATATGACACCTCAATCATCGATTACAATTCAGTCTGACGTCATAAAGTACTCAGAGTTACAAACACATCCACAAACTTCTTAACCATCAGGTGCATATAAATACACACGCACACAATAACACACGAGCACTTTAAAAGAATGAAGAAAATGTACAACAGGCAGATTTAAACATGCAAACATGCAACCGTACAATAGAAAATGCAGTTAATCTCCTTTTACACTCTCAACCCTGAAAAATAGCTACAAATATTTGTATGCAGTATGAAATTGTTAAAGAAAGAAAAACACAACCCCAAACCGTTCACTCAGAAACGTTGAAAAACACCGCTGTGTAGACAAGTAACTCACAGTCCAAGTTCAATCATGCATAATACAATCTAACTTCATCTCCAATTTGCTTTGCATTTTAAATGCGAAAAAGCGCACACATCAACATACCTGGATACAGTTGCAAGGACACATATGTACACACACACACTGTCATGTAACAAGTGCACAAGCACGTAAAACCTGTACAATGTTTGAAAATTCCAATACTTGAGCACCACACACACAAATGGAGACAGATACAAGAAAAACACATACCAATACAGACAGACGCACGCACACATACACCAATGCAGACAGAGGTACACACACACATAAATATCATAAAGTATTTATTTCTGTATTTATTTAGTGCACTGTACAATAAAAAAAAAGTATCTGCATATATAATCTGCCTTACAGTTACGTAATACGAATTTTTATTTATGAGTACATTCAAGTGATTTTTTTAAACAGTACACTCACCCACACCATTTTCATAAGTGGCCAAGATCGTGGAATTTCGCAAGGGGTCAGAGGCCAATAATCGAGTTCAAATTAAAATTAAAATATAAAAAAGCCTAATATTCCGAATGCCAATTTTTCAAGGAAAGCCAGGAACCTCCTTTTAAACACTTAAAAAGACTATAGTAGAGTCGTAACACAATATTCCCTCCTTCTTTTTTTATGTACCGTGTCCATTCAGGAGGCGAGCGATCATGGTTGTCCACAACTTCCTATCCGTTACTAGCACTAAGTCCTGCTTTATACGTCCCAGCCCCTTTTCTGTCATCCATTATTTACATAAGCTCATCAGGTAGGTTACTCACTGTTTCCCTGTTACCCCACATTTGCCTTCACTTTGCACTAATGTTCTGCGCGTGTCAAATTCTCCAGCCCCACTTTCTTCATTATGTGCCCCATAAATTTTAACTCTCACATGTCTTCTTATCTACTATGTGTACTAAACGCTCTATCAAGAACAAAGAGAAAGCACACACACACAAAAACGCACACGAAACCAACCGGTCCCCGACACTGCAACTATCAAGCAAGATGAAAGCAAATGCACACATGACAATACTACACAATCCTTCACATTTAACGATCTCTTTACTTTTTCACACACACATACGGTTTTTGTCCCAGTTTCGACATTTCGTTTTTCAAGTCTATTTAAATCACAAAAAATGAAGTTGAAGGATTAGCAAATTAGCATCATTTTATTTTATTATTTTATTATTATGATCTACTAATTCTTGCCTTCCTTTATTTTTATTTATCTACTTTCTTAAAATCTCCGACTCGGCGAAAAGACAAAATTAAACAGACGTCTCCAGAGAAACCGATTCATCCTTCACATATCATTTATTCTTATTGTCATTATTTTCGCCGAGACGATGAATTAATCTCCTCCTTCGGTCATCACGATGAAGACACTTCATCTGTCCATTCCATTTTATGTCCCAGCTGTAACTTTAAAGAGCCACAAAAAAAAATAATTCTTTTTTCTTCTTTCTTTTCATTCATTCATTGCAAGTTAGTTTTTCTGTCTTTTTTTCTCCAACGCAAGTTTTTAAGGTAATTACTTACATCAGGAACACAATACTAATGTGTAGCGAGTGGAGATAACAATGCAATTTCCTGGATGACAGTTCGCAGCTTTCTTTATTTTAATTAATTGTTTTTTATTCTATTTTTTTATTTTTTCTAAATAACGATATTTTTTCAGTAGAGGACAAAGAAAGGTTTAGAATAAAACTTGCTATATTTTATTTTTTTATTTCTTATTTTTCTATTTCTAAAAAAAAATCCATTCCATTAAATTAACGAGTAAACTTTTATTCATTTATTGGTATATTTTTAATTTAGGAATAAAATTTCAAAGAATTTTCTATTACATACAAAATAAAATGGAATGAACATTTTTTTTTTCAAATCTTATGTCAATTTTTTTATTAATTCTAGAAATGGTCGTTATTAGCCATTTTATTTCTTTTTATTTTAGTGTTAAGTTTTTTTCTGACTTTTTCTGTTTTATTCCCATTTTCCTTGTTCTCTTGATTCCATTTATAATTTTAATTGTTTTTTGCTTTCCTTCTTCCTCTCTTTCACTTTCTCAATGTATTTCTCTTTTTTTCTTTCCAAACTTTGTTTATTTTACTGACGTTTTCATTTTTTCTATTTTTTAAAAAATTCATTTTCAATCTTTTACTTTTCAAGAAATTGATTCTCTCTCTCTCTCTGTACGTGTGTGTGTGTGTGTGTGTGTATTATTTATCTATTTTACTTAAACTGTAGAATCAGATTCCTACATTTTTTTAAATCTTAAATTTTGTGCAAGTTAAACACATAGAGGCTCCCAACCAAATATAACAACTGATGTATTTTGATTGGTTGTAAAATATTAATTAGGTGTCGTCAACTACGTCCGAAGGTACCGACCCAAATTTTGACCTCTAGTTGACGCCATGTTCACGAGCCTCACCACGTGACCAAGAAAACTAATAAAAACGAAACTTCGACGCGACTTGGTCAGTGGGCACTTAAAATATTGAACCAATTCACTTGACTTCATTGGAAATCAACACAGCAAAGGAGACAAACTTTATCTTCAATACAACAACAAACCTTGTCAACCATTTCCAGGCTTAACACTCACTCCCACAAAATATTCTATTCCACAAGAAGAATCTCTGGTTAAAGAGCGGTAACACTATAACAATCAGTGAGTCCAGAACAATACTTTTTTCTATATTTAATACAAAAACAAAAACAACTGTTTAATTTTCCTATAAAAACAAATATAGCTAACTACACCTTCTCATTTTCACACGTACAGTACAGTAACTCAAATTCTCTCAGTAACACACACCAAAGAACTCTATTGTGTTTATCAACTTTTGCACTATATATTATGTATTGTTGTCTTGTTACATTTGATATTGTGAAAATTGTAGAGGGTCAGTTTTTATTTCTATTTATACCCAATACAAACTGGCTGACCCACTAGAAATTGGTGACCCCGAAGTTCAAATGTGCAAAGCAATATTTTAAAAACATCATTTTATAAGAGAAATACTTTTTAGTTGTCACGTTTTAAACGAAAAAATGGAAAATTCTACCAGCGAACATATTGAAGCGGCATTTTCCATCAGTCTATCGACGTACAACCACACCAACGTTCAAGTGTGGTTTGCGCAGTTAAACGCAATTTTTAATGCAAGAAAGGTCACGTCCCAACATGCCCGTTACGCTTTTGTAGTTGAGAAACTTCCCTCAAATGTAGCATTAGAGGTAGCAGACCTCCTCAGTGAAGTTCCGGCGGAGAAACCGTATGATACTTTGAAAGATGCTATACTATATCACACAGGCGAATCAGAGGAACGTCGGTTGCACGATTTGTTTAATAACCTTCATTTGGGACACTATAAACCTTCCCAATTGCTTAGAAAGATGAAAGTTTTACTAGGTGACAATACCATGTCTGACACAGTCCTCCGTAAACTATTGATGGATAAACTGAGCCCACAAAAGTCACAAATATTAATGTCACTCCCGGACGATTTGGACCTACAGCGATTGGCAGAAATCGCAGACAAAATATATGAGAATAAACCTCCGGGAACTGCTTCTGCGACACCGTTACAACCTATTGTCTATTCAGTCCGTGACTCACAAGAGTTATCTAAAATTAAAGATTGTATAGCCGAGCTTACCTCAGTTACAAGCTCTACAAACCGCTATGCATCAACAAAATCGCACACACAACAATTTCACTAGACGACCACGTCCATCACATCATACTAGGCGAAGATCACGTTCCACATTCAGAAGCTGGCCTATATTTAATACCTGTTGGAATCATTTTAAATACGGACAACAAGCGTGGCATTGTACGAAACCGTGTAACTTCGACATGAACGCAGCTAAGGATAACAACACACAGCAGTCGGGAAACGACTATCCCGGCAACAAGTAGAGACGTTTGCTGCTGGAGGGATGCCAAAAAGTCGTCTCTTTTACATCCGAGATGAGAACTCCGGCTACTTATTTTTAGTGGACACTGGGGCACAAATTAGTGTAATACCAGCCAAGCCTAATATGTTGACTAGAAAGACAGATTATACGTTACAAGCGGCGAATGGATCTTCAATCCAGACATATGGTGAAACCTCGTTAACCCTAAATCTGGGATTTAGGCGATCTTTTCCATGGGTATTCACGATAGCCCAAGTTCGAACCCCAATCCTAGGAGCGGATTTCCTCGCATACTTTAACTTGTCCGTTAATATGTCTTCCCTTTCTTTGGAGGATAAAACGACCAACATTACAAGGAAAGGAATTACATCTATCTATACGAACACATGTATCAGCGCAACACTACCTGAAGCCAACGGAATGCAGGATCTGTTACAAAAATATTCACAAATTACAACACCATTCCGGTATACAGAAACCATTCGTCACAATGCTGAGCACCATATTTATACTACGGGCCCACCCACGCATTCATCTCCACGGCGATTGAGGCCTGATAAATATAAACTGGCGAAAGCCGAGTTTCAGCACATGCTGGACCTCGGTATGATTAGACCTTCTTTGAGTCCTTACTCATCTCCTCTTCATATGGTTCCAAAACCGGACTCAGGAGCTTGGAGACCTTGTGGCGACTTCCGGAAGCTGAATGCTACTACAATTCTGGATAAATACCCCATCCCGCACTTGCACGATTTCGCAGTGGGTCTGCAGGGCGCCACAGTCTTCACCAAACTTGATCTGGTGAAAGCATTCCACCAGATACCAGTGGCCAAGGAAGACATTCATAAAACAGCAATAACTACTCCTTTTGGCTTATACGAATTTGTGAGAATGCCATTTGGTTTAAGGAACGCCGCACAATCTTTCCAACGGCTTATAGATGAAGTGCTGAGCGGTTTACCTTTCACCTTTGCCTATATTGATGACGTCCTGATCGCCAGTAGAAACAAGACCGAACATCGTCATCACGTTGAACAAATTTTTCAGCGTCTACAGCATTTTGGCCTTAAGATTAACGCAGAGAAATGTATTTTTGCTGTGCCCTCACTTAAATTTTGGGGGCACGTCATTGATGAAAAGGGAATAACGCCCTTACCTGAGAAAATAGAATCTATTTCAAATTTCTCACCACCAACTTCACTCCGGCAGTTACGCCGATTCTTAGGCCTCATTAATTACTACCGGAGGTTCATTCCTGGTTGTTCCCAGATTCTGATTCCCCTCACAGATTTACTGCAACAACAGCGACAGAAGAACTCAAAGATTACCTTGGAAGGCGAATCACTGACTGCTTTTCACAGAGCCAAAGACGCCCTTGCCAACTTTACGAAGTTATCATATATAACCGATGATGACTCAATGACCACACTGACAACAGACGCATCAGGCGACTCAATAGGGGCTGTGCTTCACCAGGTACAGGGAGACGCTAAAAAAACTATTTCGTTCTTTTCAGTCAAGCTAAACTCATATCAAAAAAAGTACAACGCATTTTCAAGGGAATTACTGGCAATATACTTGGCAATCCGTCATTTCCGTCATCTTTTGGAAGGACGGAATTTTGTGGTCTATACAGATCATAAACCATTAATTTATGCTCTGCACGCCAAGTCGGACAAATATACCCCAAGGGATATCCGACAATTGGATTATATTTCCCAATATACGTCGGATATCCGCTATGTAAAAGGGGCTGACAATATAGTAGCTGATACCCTATCGCGATCAACGATACAGTCAATCGGCGCACAGCCCTTGAATTTCGACTCCTTAGCGGAAAAACAAAAGATTGACACTACTTTGGAATCAGTAAAATAAAAAACGTCACTACAGTTAAAGCAACACCCTGTGCCATTTGGTAACACTACTGTCTATTGTGATGTAAGCACAGGATACTCTAGGCCCTATGTACCACCTTCTTTGCGAAAAAAAAGTATTCGAGCATTTCCATTCTCTGTCGCACCCTGGTCGAAGAGCGACTACTAAGATGATTAGTGATCGTTTCGTTTGGCCAAAAATGTCCAGTGACATAAAACACTGGACACAGACTTGTTTAAAATGCCAGCAAACTAAAATACAACGGCATACCAAGTCTCCGCCTGGTACATTCTCTAAGCCTGATGGTATGTTCACCCACATTCACGTTGACTTAGTAGGCCCTTTGCCCGACATTGATGGGTACCAATACTTATTAACAATAATCGATCGTTTCACTTGCTGACCTGTAGCTGTTCCTTTAAAAGGTATTTCAGCGGAAACGATTTCCAAGTGCATTCTTAGAGAGTGGATCTCTATCTTTCGTTGTCCTTCAATAATCACTGATAGAGGTTCCCAGTTCCAGTCAGTCCTTTTCAATGAATTTATAAACTTGTTAGGCGTAAAGCACATTTCTACAACCGCCTACCATCCATGTGCAAACGGCCTTATGGAACGATTTCATAGGCAACTTAAGGCAGCACTAGCAGCAAGTGATGACTCCAGGACTTGGCTGGAAAACCTACCACTGATTTTACTGTCATTAAGAAATGTAGTCAAAGAGGACTTAGGATGCACTACAGCAGAACTTGTTTTTGGGACTACGCTAACACTCCCTGGACAGTTCGTGGAAAAGCATACTCCTTCCAGACCGACTACCTATTTTGTCCAGGATTTTAAACAAAAAATGGAAAACCTAGCTTTTACTCCAACGCGGCCCAAACAAGGGAGTTCTTTACGCCGAAAAATTTAGACAGTTGTGATTACGTCTTCCTGCGAAAAGATGCAGTTAGAAGACCCTTAACCCCCACGTATTCTGGTCCACATAAAGTAATTAATAGAACGTCTAAGCATTTTACTTTACTTTTGCATGGAAAGCCTAACACAGTGTCAGTCGACCGGTTGAAACTGGCTTATATCGATTTATCTCATAAATCGCTTCCTGAACCTGAGCTAACATCTTCGACCCAGCCAGCGCAGCTTGCACCTTCAGTACCACCCACAGAAGTTACTATCAAGTCTGGCAGACATGTTCATTGGCCCAGTAGATTTAAAACGTATATTACATATTAAGAAAATTTTCTCTCAAAAACTTTCACAATCTGCCTTGGGGATTATTGTAGAATCAGATTCCTACATTTTTTTTAAATCTTAAATTTTGTGCTAGTTAAACACATAGAGGCTTCCAACCAAATATGATGTATTTTGATTGGTTGTAAAATATTAATTAGGTGTCGTCAACTACGTCCGAAGGTACCGACCCAAATTTTGACCTCTAGTTGACGCCATGTTCACAAGCCTCACCATGTGACCAAGAGAACTAATAAAAACGAAACTTCGATGCGACTTGGTCAGTGGGCACTTAAAATATTGAACCAATTCACTTGACTTCATTGGAAATCAACACAGCAAAGGAGACAAACTTTATCTTCAATACAACAACAAACCTTGTCAACCATTTCCAGGTTTAACACTCACTCCCACACTATATTCTATTCCACAAGAAGAATCTCTTGTTAAAGAGCGGTAACACTATAACAATCAGTGAGTCCAGAACAATACTTTTTTCTATTTAATACAAAAACAAAAACAACTGTTTAATTTTCCTATAAAAACAAATATAGCTAACTACACCTTCTCATTTTCACACGTACAGTACAGTAACTCAAATTCTCTCAGTAACACACACCAAAGAACTCTATTGTGTTTATCAACTTTTGCACTATATATTATGTATTTGTTGTGTTTATAAAAAAATATTTATTGTTGAACAAATTCATAATTTCTTCTACTTGATTATTTCTCTTGTTGTTGTCTTTGTTACATTTGATATTGTGAAAATTGTAGAGGGTCAGTTTTTATTTCTATTTATAACCAATACAAATTGGCTGACCCACTATAAAACTAAGTGTGGGGATTTTATAATTTTCTCTTTTTCAATGTAAATTTTATTAGCTTTTCCGATCTTAACTACAGACTCATTCTTGTTACACAAAAGTCGCAAGAGACAGCTGTTTTTGACGCAGTATCAAATAATGTCAGTTCAAGTGATATTATTATTATTATGATTATTATTGGGTTGGTCAACTTTTCAAGATATATATTGATATAAAAACATAAATGATACATCTCTGAGCTTGTAAGCATTCACTTTTGCCTTGAGGAAAAATTGCCGTTGCTAATCTATTTTCTGCAGTTGTAAGATACCAACAAAGCAAGCAAAATTTTACATAAAAAAAAATTTACCACCTAAAAGCCAGGTGCTATTCGTCCCAATACAAAAGTTAATTTCAGTTCATATCATTACTGACTACCTTTTTTCTTTTTTGGCCTTTAGCTCAGCTATGTCCTTTTCCATTATGTAATGAAACACAAGATCATTCCCATTTGTTCACTATTTAATGATGACATTCATGATGTTTAGTAATACATTAATGAACACAAACGATACATTGGCTTTGACGTAATTAAATTGAACTGATAGTATTTTAAAGGGTTTTTTCTCTTGATGTGTGTATCTGTTGTGTAACAGACAAGACATATGTAACTTCATACTTTTTTGCACTAATAGACCAGATTTACATGGTTGCAAATCTAACTACACCAATTCTTATAATAAATACAATAAAAAAACATCAACATAGAGAACAAAGATTTTGTTAAACTGAATGTTTTCACTTGTGAAACCAAATGAAACACTTCAACATTCAATTTGTTTTTTTTTGTTGTTGTTGTTGTTTTTTACTATTTTTGCCTTTAAAAACAGACATCAGAATAACCAGACATAGAGAATGGATATTCCAAAAGCATTCTAAAAGAGAAACAACTACCAAGAAGTTGATAGTCAAAAACAATCTGAATATTGACTGCTCATCTCAAAATCTCAGACAAAACTCCTTCTAATTTCATTTTTGACATTTATCTTAAGTTTTAAGAAGAGATCAAGTGTTCTTAAGAAATATCAGTGATGCCATTCTATTTATATACATTGGATTTTGAAAAGTTTCTTTTTTTTTTCTTTTTTCTTTCTAATTATTTCACCCCAAGCAAGGTGATAATATCACTAGGAGACAATAAAGAAACAGGATTCAGCAAGACAGAAGATGGCAAATGATGTTGCATTTAAATTGTTAAAGATTGTAAGTTGCAGGGAAGCAAGAAATCAGAAGGGAGTTCCACAGGAGAGAAGTGTGTGAAAATAAATTATTAGAATAGAACTAATGGTTGCATCTAAGTAGTTATACAGTAAAATGCCGAGACCTAGTCCCAATCTAATATTCTTATAATATTCAATCTATCATGAAATGGAAAGACTATATTTAACCCATTGCAAGGTCTATTACTAAAAAAGTTTGTTCATTGTGTTATACTACACAGTTTTTCTCTCCAGAATGTATATTACATATCTATAAGTTTACTTTTTACTCATGCTTTGAATATTGCTGCCACATATGGTCCAGTACTTCTGCTATATATTTAGAGATTCTTGATAAAATCCAAAGATGAATAAGCAATATTATTGGTTCTGACCTGGCATCTCAGTATCAGTCACTTTGCCACCATCGTAAAGTTACTTCCCTGTTCCTTTTTTATAATTACTTTCATAGTAATAAGGCACAATATATTTGTAAAAAATTCTAATAAAAATTCATTCTTCTATTGAGAACTTGAAAATTATGGTAAGCCTATCAAACAAAGGGTTTAAAAATGAACATTTTTCATGAAATTTTACCAATTTAGTAAAATCATAATAGATGAAGACAACTGTTTCTAAAATTCACAGATTTGATTTAGTTTCAAACAATTGTGATAATTTTGTGGAAGATAAATATAATAAATATAATAAGGACAATATCAGAGAGATGGCTTTGGAAATTGAAAGATGCTTACTTTATATTTCTATATGATGAAAATTGGAGACAAAAATCAATTAATTTAGTGCAAATCTTTAAAAATAACAGCAGTACCAAATTGCACACACCAGCAAATATTCTGACTTTATCAGTATGATAGTTGTCAAGGCATTTTTAATTTATTACTTAGTCAAGAGTGTCTTGTGGAATTGGACATAAAACGGCTGTACAAGGAACTAGGTAACAACCTTTCTGACTCCACAAAAATAAAATCTTCTGTTTTTATTGAAGAAATTTTGAATTATTTCTTACCAAACACACATTACATATATATATATATGTTTTATATATATATATATAAAACATTCTAACAAAGTTATGTTTAGACACGCACACATACATATGATAAAATATAGTTTTAAGGTATGCTATATTTATGGGTTAAAGTGCTCAATATCAGGGTATGTAAATATAAAAATGGACAATGAAGTCAACACCCAGAGGTGACAGTCTGTTTCATGCTTCTTTTTTTTTTTTTCATTAGTTGTTTTCGTTTATTGTGCAGATGTGGGAGCATCGTCCACATCACTGGGCTCCCCTTCCAGATAACTAGCTAGTTGCATACATGGCAGTTCTCACTCCAGAAACAGGATCTGTTGATGAGTTTGCCATAATTCTAGTGGAACAAGAATTTTTGATGGGACCATCTGTCCTGGCTGTCATCCCAACTCAGGAAAGATAACAGTTAACCCTAGAATTAAAGATTGTAATGATTGGGAAAACATCCTACTGGAAGCAGCAGTTTATAGGAAGAAGCTGTCTAAGTGAAACTTACTATTTACTGATGAAATATTAAGGGAATAGGAATGATTCATCCTTGATGTGGCATGGTGGGTCCCTGTTGCAAAGGTGAGGGTTGGTGGACCAAGAAATGTAGCTTGTCAGAACATATGCCATGAAAATAGCAATAGAGTAGTGAGATGTTCACAATATTTATAAATTGTTTGCTTGTAAAATCCAAAACAAAACCTAAAAGATAAAGATACAAATAATCTGTTGTGAACTTAATCATAATTTTTGTCAAACTTCATCCAGAACATTTGCATGCTTGTAAAATTCATCTAACAATCATATCGAGTATATTGGATTACATGCCTGTGAGGTACAATTCCAGTCACTATTATATCATAAGTATCTTGGTAAGAGCATAATAAAAACTTCAAGCATATTAATAACTGTACTGTTGATAAGCAGAAAAAAAATGAAAAATTATTTTCCAAACACCAACATGAAACAAAAACAATGTACATGCATGAATAGTGCTTGGATGGGTGCCCTTCCAGCTTTAATGGCTACTTACAATGACCTTCCCATTTCAGATCATTCTAAAATTAGGCTCTGTTTATCTTTGTGCTGAGTGAAAATAATTGACTTTGAGCTCTTTGCCAAAACCATTCCATATAACAGCTCTATCAGAACTAGTAAGAAAATACCACTATTTATAGAAAAGTAATGCTACAATACTTATATATGCACAATACACACAACACCTGGGTTGACAGAATTGTGGGTGCATTGGGCCTAAAAAAGAATTTGGTTTGAACATTTCTAAGCTTGGAGATTAACCCACTGTCAGCTAAAATTTTACATTAAACAAAACTTTAGTGTAAATTGAGATAATTAATTCTTAGGTGTGGTTAGAAAAATATGCACTACTTCAGATTTTATGAGTAGTCAACATTTTCACAATAAAATTAGTATTAAGTAAAGTTGGTAAAGTTTTAGGATGGCATATTAGTTTCAGCTTATAATAGCTTTTATACAAAGAGCAACAATTTTTTTTTATTTATAAATAAATCCAAAGATAGAGAACATAAAAACATTTGATTAACACAGTATCCCACACATCTAAATAAATTTATTTTATACATACACACACACACACATATATATATATATATATATATATATATATATATATATATATATATATATATATTATACTTGTGCTTTTTATATTCTATAACCTCATCATGATGATAACTTTTCTACTCTTTCAATTTTAAGTATTTAGTATTTTATTGCACTTTAAAATAACTTTTAGTATTTTATTATCTTTGTTTGAATACTGCTTTCCATCACATCAACATCTCTTTTAAGGAGAGGCCTCAAGTTTTTTATTGAATTAATATATCCCTCGCCCCGCTCCACTCTGTTATGGCAGAGTGTCATTAATTTTGTGTCTTTGAAATCTTTTATGGCAAGGTCGGTTATAGCTATTCAAAATGTGAAAGAGAATTATCTTGTCTGAACATACTCTGGTTTAAATTTTCTAAGTTGTGACTTTTATTATACAAAAACATTTTTGTCAAAGAACTTACAATAATTTTCTGTATTTATCTTGATGTTATCATCATCTTTAAAAGTAGCCATAATTTTGCCATCTATAATGCAAGCCCCAAACATAACTCCACCTCCCAACTGTTGTCTTCTAAGTCATGTTGGTAACTGATTCCCATGAAGGACTCAATCTCTAGTCTAACCATCAGGTTCTTCCAATATAGCTCTACATTCATCACTACAAATTGATCCTGAGAAATCAGTTTTCATGTATTTCTTTGCCAAATTTATAATTTCTCCTCATGATGCTTTTTTTTTAATCATTTCACTCCAAGCAAGGCAATAGAGTCACTAAGACACAAGGGGTTACTGAGTATAAAAGAATATGAGAAAAAGAAAAACATTATTAATGTCATTATAATGACAGATTTTTTTATAAACCTATAATACCAAATTTTTATGATTAATACCTGAATATACAATGAGCTTTAATTGGTTAATATATACCCTATTTCTGTTCCCATGTTCAATATACTATGGACATTTTTACATTTTTTTTATTTTCTATATAGGCTTTTAATATTTATTTATGCCACTATATATCTAATCATTAAAGTGGATGAAAGTTTTGAATACAAATGATATCATGAGTTTGATAAAAAAAAATCAAATTCAGCATAAAAAGTAAATTTATAAAATTTACATTTTTTTTCTTTGCAGAATTTGTTTGGCATAGGTAGAATTATTTTTATGATTTTTTGTTTTACTGAAAAATTGCATTAACAGATTTGCTTTATACCAGGGCTTATTTGAAATTTTCCATTTTTCCTTATTTTCATTTGTCCAGCATCTGCTTACTTTTCTCATCAACTGGATTATACTTCCCTTCCAATTTCAGTTTAGACAATGATCTGCTGTTTGTTGCCAAATACATTTGAAGTCTACCACTTTATAGCACCTATGAAAACATGTTTGTTATAAAAGCACAGGCTACCAGAGCTATTTAATACTCAGAATGAAATAGGTAATTACCAAGAGATTTTACACTGTCAGATTTTATTATGAACATTAATGTTTTCATAATAAAATTAGTATTAATCTACCAAAGTTGGCAAAATTTTCAGAATAAATTTGTATTTATATGATAAATATACCATATGAATTTCAGCTTATATCTGTTTTATTAGAAATATTTACAATAATTTATTTAGTATTTTTGAAATTTTAATATCTAATGTGAGGGTTGTTCATGTTATAAATAAACATATATAATATAATAGAGTAGTGAGTAGTGAGTTCTTGATATTTGCTTTTTTAAATTTTAGATAAATTTAGATTGCCATGAGGTGTAAAAAAGATTTAACTGCAAAAGAGAAATGAGATATAATAAGGTAATTGAGTTATGAGAATACAATATTGGAAATTGCAAAACATTGAGACAATATTAAGAATAAAAAACCCCAAAAAAACTAGCATTAGGCATGTCACAACCAGAGATCAAATAAAAGAGTAATAAACATGAAAGATGAAGTAACCAGAAAAGGTAACATTTGAAGAAGCTGGAATCTATCTTACATATTTATAAGTTGAACATTTAGCCATGCATTGAATATTGTGCAACATCTGGTCTGGTGCTTCTGTTTTGTATTTAGAGATTCTTGATGAAATCTGAAAAAGAATCTGCAATGTTATCAGTCCTGATCTGGCATCTTGACTTCAGTCACTTTCCCACAACTGTAATGTTAGTATCTCTGTCCCTTTTCTATAAATATTTTCATGGTAATTATTCTGACAAACTTTTCTTTTTTTGGTACCTAAACTTTATGAATACAATACTAGACTGGCAGCAAGGTCTCATTATTTTACAGTTGAAATGGCTGCGAGATGTAACTGTAAATTCTATGTTAACAGTTTCTTCTCTTGCACTTCTCACTTGTGGAATTCTCTTCCAGCCTCTTTCCAATCAACTTTGATCTTCAAAAATTTAAATGCAATGTTGCTATTGTTCATATGAGAAAGATGTTCTGCCCACATGAGTTTGATTTTCATTAGGATGGATTCAATACCTGTCATGTTGCATTTAGTCAGAACTGTAGCTGTTTCTAATGTGATCACTCAGTTTTCTGTTGCATCAAGTAGATTAATGTGTCATCAGTACAGTCCAAGATTCTGCACCACAGAGTAGAGATGTCAGTACTACTAACTTGTACACATCAATTTTCACCTTTAACAAAATATCACACATATTCCAAAGCCTGTGGTAAAAATTACCAAAGGCAGCCTTTTCAATATCTACACTCAATTTCTTTGTTTATTTTAGCATTATTGGACACAATGGGGCCAAGAAAGGTGAAAGAGGAAATGGTTTTCAAGACTTTGCCCTCAACCTAAAAAGTGAGATCAACAGAACTTGTCCATCAGCCCATATGGATAAGTTCTGTTTTTCTATGCTGATGGTGAGACCAAAAGCTTTAGATGCATGAGAGGATTTGTTAACAATTCATTGTATATCCTCAAGGGTGTGGGCTACAAGTGCGCAGATCACACACAGTTTGTAAAATTGTTTTAGTCCTTGCTTTGTCCTAAGCTCAAACCTTACACATTCTTTAACATTCTCAAATGCTGTTTCCAGTATAACAGAAAAATACAAAGCAAATAAGAGAGGTGCAAGAACATATACTTATTTTGTTCCATTAGAGACAATGAATGGGTTGGACATAACTCCACTAAATCTAACTGAGGCCATCATCCCCTGATGGAAGGACATGATGACACTGAGCATCCTTTTAGGAACACCCAGCTTCCAAAGTATTTGAGGCTTTAATCAATGGTGAAGAGGTTAAGCATCCTACTACAACCTACTCTTTGACAAAGAATATGGATTCTGTTTTGCCCAGTCAACCACTGATGTGCTTACAGCCATCACTGAATACGTATATCAAGCTCTCGATAATAACAGCAAAGCTCAAGCTGTGGCTCTAGATATTTCAAAGGTGTTTGACAGGGTTTGGTATGCTGGTCTTCTATGTAAGCTTCAGGGCAACAGTATTACAGGATGATTATTTTATTTAATCTAATCATTCCTATCAAATCGTGAAATGAAGGTTGTTCTGAACAGGCTCACTTCTAGATCCTTTCACACAAATACAGGTGTCCTCCAAGGCTCTATTTTGGGTCCTACATTGTTTCTGATCTTCATCAATGATCTTCCTGATGATGTCAGTTCCCAAGTAGGCATTTATGCAGATGACATTACCATTTACTCCTGTCTCTGCCAGAGCTGACAAAGTTAACATGGCCACTGCTCTTGAAAAGGACTTCCAATATGTGGTTAACTGGGGCAGAAAAGGACTTGTAAATTTTAATGCTTCTGAAACTAAACTGCTCCCATTTAACGAACCATAGAGAAACTTCCCTGCTGATGCTTGACTCCTGGAGAGCATGTCACTGTACTTTCTTGGTCTCATGTTTTCAATTGACTTGAAGTGGAACAACTACACTGAATCAATAGCTGCATCTACTGCAAGGAAAGTTGGCCCATTGTGTTGTACCAGAAGGTTTTTCTCATCAGAGTCCATGTTGCACATTTACAAATCTACCATTTGGTCATGCATTGAATACTATTGCCATATCTGGTCTGATGATCCTGCTATTCATCTCAAGGTTCTTTACAAATTCCAAAGAAGGATCTGTAATGTAATCAAACCTGATTTGGCATCTCAACTTCATTCACTTTCTCAGTGACATGAGGTGGCTTCCCTCTGTCTTTTCTACAACTAATTTCATGGTAACTGTTCTGGCAAGCTTTTTTTCCTGGTGTCTCAACTACATGAATTTAAGCATGCTACCAGATTGGCATCTAGGTCCCACCCTTTTACTGTCAAAATAGTTAAATGTAACTGCCACTGCTACTCCAACAGTTTTTCTTGCACTTCCTGACAATGGAACTCCCTTCTGTTTACTTGCTTCCCTGAAAACTAAAATCTTCATAAATTTAAATGCAATGTCAATCGCCATCTGTTGTCTTGAACCCTATTCATCTTTTATCTTTTCCTCAATCCCCCTTATATCCAGTCTTTTCTCTCACTTTCACTCTTTAACCTCT